>JARHVA010001211.1:0-15000 GCA_037957365.1 Torreya grandis | reverse complement strand
CTCATCCAAAATAATTTCATCGAGTGGGAACAAGTGAAAAATAAGTAGTTCAATATTCTATGAAAACAAAAGCATAATAAGATAAAGAGGGTAAAGAAAGTTATGAAAGAAAATGAACATAAAGGAAAAAGATGTAGAAATAAGAGTATCACAACACAAAGTGACATAATAAAAATTCATCCAAAAATAAGTTGCTCAAGATGAGGAAGTAGGAAGAAAGAGGAACAAGAAAATGTTGATAAATGGTTGTGAAAGAGTATGGTGATAAATAAGAAGGTTGGAAGGGAAAAATAAGAGAAGGATAAATAACAAAAAAAAAAAAAAATGTATAAATTGATAGGGAGAAGTAAAAAGGGGAAAAGGATACACATGATGAGAAAGAAAAACCAAAGGATGAAAAATTAGGGTAGGAAATAACTAAAATAAATAATTAACATCAAGGCATTGGTCCCATAAAATAAGGCTCAATTAGAAAGAAACAAGCTCAAGGAGAAATCTAGTAGAATCTTGAACAAACAGTTATAGGCTCAAGAACTGATCAATTAGGACTACATGAATAATGATCATAAGGTGGTGGTGATACATTTTAACAATAGAGGTTAGATATTCAGGTCACATAAACATTAAAAATGACCTTTATCTTGCCCACACCACATATTAGGTCCACAATGATTGAGCTAGCATAATAAGATTTGTAGCTTCCCATTAGCACTCTACCATAGAAAGTGGTCATCAACATTGACCCATTAGAATTAGATCAAAAAGTGTAAAGATAAAGTGTTTTATAGGTTAACCTTAGGCAATAAATGCTGCAAGTTCTTCAATAAAACCACAATATGGTGGACACAATAACTAATTAAAGGAAGACAATTGATTAAAACTTACCAAATTTAATCAAGTAATTAATTGGGGATTAGATAATGTCCAACCAAATCTAACTCAATTAATCACTAAAATATTAGAGGATTGGTGTCAAAATTGAAAAATGGATGGGACTAAGTCACACATGTGATGGACAAATAAATATGCCAGTCAGTAATCTTGTGATGTAGGAGCATTCAGGGTGATAATTGATCTTGCATCATCCAAAAACATTGGTTTGGTTTTTTATATGAATTTTTGCACATTTTTTTGAGTTGTGTAACTTTTCATCTCTTGTGAAACTTTTACACATGTGAATGAAGATCAATGTCAATATAAATAAAGTCCTCAAGAGTCTCACATGGAAATAAAGTTTAAGAAATAAGGTTTTTGTCATCTCCCATTAGTTATAATGAAATTATAGTGGGAGTATGATGAAACCGCTACTTCATGAAAGTGGTAGTTTTTAAATCACTAGTTTGTGTAGGAAATAATTATGAAACTTCCATGATAGTTATGTAACTATTAGTCTTCAAAAATGAGTGGTTTCACCTAAGTTCAAATAATATGAAAAATAACTACATATATTTGTAAAAAATGATGTGTAGACCATTTTAAAAGAAAATGGGATCTCTAAGGGCATGGTGAGATGTTACTATCAAGACACTAAGATTTAAATGAAATTTTAAAAGAGATTTAGAGAGTCACTTTAAGTCATCCAATAGAGAACAAGAAAGATCAAGAAAGTGTTAGAGAAAAAAAGTTTAATTCAATAGAAGAGAAGACACAGTTTTAATAAGATCTCAAAGAATATGAGAAAAAATCTATTAACCTATTGAGATAGATTTATATTCATGTTAAACTATTCATTAAAAATATGAAGTATTTTTCCTAGTCACAAGGGGGAGGGAGAGTTTGAGTGTGTGTGTAATATCTGTAACATAACTAAACATCAACAACATAATTATTTTGAGTCATATTATTACTCTTATGTTTTGAATGTCCTTAAGAGTTAAGGAAGTGTTACACCACTAGGGAGTAAGGTATCCATTCACTTGCCCCCCTCATTCCTATTTGAATCAAGTAGAGGAGGTTGAATTTATATTAGGTGCACAAATCATTACAAAGTAAAAAGGTAGAGAGTATATATAATACTTGTTTAAGTGGAAATATATAGTATATGGAGATGAAATTTGGATTAATGAATCCAAATTTTACAAACATGAAATAGAATTTAAGGAAATCACAAAGGGTTTATGAGTAGGATTTCATGGATAATTTCATTTACCTTGGGTGTCTAATGTAGGAGAATCTAGGACCACAAATAATATTTTTTCATCTAAAAACATGGGTTTGAATTCTTTTGCACACTTGGGAACATTATTTGTGACTTATGCAACTTGTCGTCTCTTGTGACAATGGTGTGCATGTTAGGGAAGATCAAAGTCAATATAAATAACATAATGAAAAGTGTCATATGGAAAGTAAGTACTTGACATATGGTTTTATTCATCTCCCATTAGTTAGAATGAATTTTTAGTGGGATAATAATGAAATTGTTACTTCATATTGGCCATAATTTTGAGACCACCTAGTGGTTATGTAACCACTAGTGTGCAATGACCAACAATTTTTCATTAGTTCAAAGAATGTGTAAAGTAACTTCACAGATCAAGAAAACATGATATGTGGGCTATTTTAAAATACAAAGTGATCTTAAACAATGTATAAGGATTTAATTTTCAGACCACTAAGATTTAAAGGTAGCTTTGTAAGAGAGTTAGAGAGTCACTTCAAATCATCCAAGGGAAAGCAAGGAATATCAAGTAAGTGGGAGATAAAAAGAGTCTAAATACATATTGGAGAATAAAAATATTAGAGGAGCTTAGATTTTGTGAGAATAGAGCTACGGTCATGTTGAGATATATTTATGTTTTCTATAACCCAATAATTTCAAGTTGAAGAAATATTCTTCCTAGTCATGAGGGGAAGGAAGTGTGTAAGTGCGTGTTTGTAATCCATGTAACATAACTAAACATCAAAGAATAGATTATTATGAGTCCCATTATATGTATTGTGTCTACTAATATACTTTAAAGTTAAGGAAGTGTAACACCATTAAGGATTAATGTGGCCATTAACATGGACCCTCAATATTTTCTACATTATAAGAAGATATTGAAAATGATGACAGGTTAGGTGAATGAAATTGTAGTGAAAATCTTAGATTGGAAGGTGAAACATAAACTAATGTTGAATAAGAATATGGAAAATATGGACAAAGTTGAAGAAATAAAAACATTCATCGATTAAGCTTAGATGACCAGAAAATGGAGGAAGCATTAGCTCTAATGATATAAAACCATGATATTGCAATAAACATAATGAATAATTAGCATTTAGAGATTCTTTTAAATACATTTTTTGATGTTGAGGAACATCAATTTGTATATTAATTCAAACAAAAGAATGATAAGATTAATAAAATAATTAAATTATAAAAAACTTATCATTCAATATGTGGGCGAGTATGATCTCTTTGGAATCATGAAAGTCCTTGAATAATTGCACACATACTTTGTAATGACTCTGAAAGTGTTGGTATAGTCTGTAAAATCTATAACGCTGATATGGTAAATGTGATGTCATCTATGAGGGATGAAGTGGATAACCCAAGCTATATTACACCCAAATAATTTATTTGAATCTTACACAATAAAATGCATCTACTAATCTAATCAACCCTGAGAACATCCTCATCACATTAGATATTTAATTCAAAATTTTCCTTTATCTCCTCCTCCACCTAACTAAGGTAGATTTAGTCTATAATTTATTTTAATATTTGGGCAAGTGAAACTTTTTGGAGAATGATACTATGATAATTGGACCTAAAAAGGCTAAAACCCCATCGAGGGTGGCATATTTTTCATGAAAACCTATTGAAAAATTGAAAGGGCGGTGGGATGGTATGATACTTAATTGAAACACTAAAAGTGAGGTTAACTAGTGTGTATGAAGTGAAATCCCTCAAATGAAACTTCCTATGATACTGTGATTAGAACTCTAAAATAATGTTGTAGCAAAAGATGATATAGAAATGAATAACATGTAATCTAGTGCACACATATCCAATTCAAATGTGACATCATATTTTGTCTTAGTTTAAGGATAACTATTTAAGTTTAAGAAAGTGTTGGCAGGGCATTATGAATGCCACCTCATAAATATTTTGTAATATTCTTTTTGTGATACATGTATCTTGTAAAATATATTGTGCATAGATAAGACAAAGGAAAGATATTACATTTCCAATCTATGAACAAAGAGGAAATAAAAGTATAAGAAGATGAAGAGTTTTGAGGACTATAAATATCGTAGGAAACATAAAAAAATAGGCTGCTAGTTAAATAGTGCTTTGATTTAGTGTAGTTGTTATGAGAGATTTTCACTAGCGTGTATACTTCATTTTGAAATATATACAGTTAATTCACAATTGTAAGGCTATCTATTATCTTTAAATCATGTACATTTTCTTTCTTGTGTCATGGTTTCATTTCATATCATAGTAAATGATGAATCTATTATGTCTATGTTATTCTGTTGGATTGGGTATGCTTTATAAAATATTTTGTTTCTGTAACTATTTGTATACGAATATTGAATTAATTATAATAGACTAAAACATAAGAAAATCTTTGTGAGAGTTTCTAGGGATTGTTACCAACAAGAACCATATTTATTCTTTGTGTGAAACATGGAAACCTTTGTTATTCATTATGTAATAAAGTATACTAGATATGAATTAAATACTTAGGAATATTCATTCTTAATTAAATAATAACTTAAACTAGTGAAGAATGAAATACTTAAGAATCTTCACTCAATAATAACTTATATTAGTGAAAAACAAAATACCTAAAAACCTTCACTCAATAATTAATTAACTAATTAAGAATGAAATACTTATGTTTTTTTTTTATTATTTGAGTATTAACTTATCTATTGAGAAATAAAAAAGGACTTATTTTTTCATTTGGGAATAACTTATAGTGATGAAGAATGAAATACTTATGAACATTCATTCAATAATAACTTACGTCAGTGAAAAATGAAATACCCAAAAAGTCTTTATGAAAAATGAAATACTTAAGAATATTTTTCCTTGATTGAGTAATAACTTATGCTAATAAATTATATGAATAAGAAATGAAATAGGCACTTCTTTCTTTGTTGAAGAATAACTTATAATGGTGAACATTGAAAAATTAGTCATCTATATCATCAATAGAATAAATATATTAGAGGAGCTTAGAAAGTGTGAGAGTAGAGATAATATCATGCTAAGATATATGTATGTTCATTTTAACCCAATAATTTGAATTTGAAGAAATATTCTTCTCATCAGAGGGGAAGGAAATGTGTGATTGTGTGTTTTTAATATCTATAATAGAATTAAAAACCAATGAATAGAGTAGTATGAGTCCCATTCTAAGTCTTATGTTTGATAATATCCTTGATAGTTAAGTAAGTGTAACACCATTAAGGATTAAGGTGGACATTAACATGCCCCCCTCATTCTTGTCTGCATTATCTATATTTTGGATGTGTATAATAAGATATTGAAAATTATGACATGTTAGGTGGGTAAAAATATGAGATATATATTAAAGGAGCTTAGAGAACAGAGATAAGATCATGTTGAGATATATGTATGTTCATTGTAACCCAAATATTTGAATTCGAATAAATATTATTCCTAGTGATAAAGGATGGAAGTGTGTGACTGCATGTTTGTAATATCTATAATAGAACTAAGCATCAATGAATAGAGTATTATACATCCCATTTTAAGTCTTGTGTCTACTAATATCCTTAAGAGTTAAAGAATTGTAACACCATTAAGGAGTAGGGTGGTGATTAACATGTCCCCCTCATTCTTGTCTACATTATCAAGTTTTTGGATGTGTATAAGATGATATTAAAAATTATGATAGGTTAGGTGGCTAAATTGCAGTGCAACTCTTATAATGGAAAGTGCAACATAAAATAATATTGAATCAAAATATGGAAAATATGAACAAAGCCAAAGACACAAAAAATTTCATTGATATAATCTTAGATAACTAGAAAAGGGAGGTAAAATTAGCTCTAATGCTATAAAACCATGATATTATAATGGAAATCATGAGGACTTGGGATTTAGATATGCTTTGTAGTACATTATTTGATTTTGAGGAACATCAATTTATAGATCAATTCAAGTAAATAAATGCTAAGATTAATAGAATAATTACAATGCAGACACCAATTATTTAAAAAGCGGGTGCAGATGATATATTTGGCATCATGAAATTACTTTCATAATTGCAAACATAATTCATAATGACTCTGAAAGGGTTGGTAGTATGGAATATATACAATGCTGTTATGGTAAATGTGATACCATCTATCAAGGATGAAGTGGACAACACAATCTAAATTCCACCCACATAATGCATTTGAATCCTACACGATAAAATGCATCTACCAATCCAACTAACGCTAGGATCATCCTCATCACATTAGAGCTCTGATAAGCAAATTCAAACTTTGCCTCCACGCGCTCCTCCACCAAAATAAGGTAGATTTAGTCTACAAAATTTGTTAATTTATGGGATGTGAAACTTTTTGGAGAATGACAGTTTGAGAAAAGTATCTACAAGTGGAGCCAAGAAGGTTGAAAACCCATAGATGGTATCATCTTATTTTTGTGGACCTATTGAAATATTGAAAGGGTGTTGGGTTGGTATGCTATTTAGTCTAAAGCCTAAAAGGGGTGTTAATTAGTGTATATGAAGTGAAAGTCATTAAATAAAACTTCATATGAAATTGTGATCGGAGCTCTAATACAACATTGCAGCTGAAGATGATATATAATTGGAGAATAAGTGATCAATTTTACACATGTCCAATTCAACCGCGAAATCATATTTTGTATTGGTGCAAAGATAACTATTTCAGCTTAGGAAACTTTTAGTAGGGCATTATGAAATCCACATCATAGATATTTTTTAATATTATTTTTCCAATACATGTAATTTGTAAAATTATTGTGTGTAAATAATACCAAAGGAAAGGTATAACGTTTCTTAGATACAAAAGGAAGGTGAAATGAATGGATAAGAAGATGAAGAGTTGGGAAGGCTAAAAATATTGTAAGAATCGTAGAACAATAGGTTGGTATTATTTTTAGAGCATATATATTTTATTTCTTTTGTCTCGGTTTCATTTCATATCATAGTAAATGACGAATGTCTTATGTTGATGTTATTCTTTTGGATTTGGATATGGTTTTTAAAATATTTTAATTTTTAACTATTTGTATGTGAATATTGAATTGAGTGTAATAAACTACAACATAAACATGTCTTAATGGAAGTTTCTAGGGGCTGCTACCAAAAAGAACCTTATCTTTTTAATGTGAAACATAAAAACTTTTTTTCTTTTTAAAATAATAACTTATACTAGTTATGAATGAAATACTTAAGAATCTTCACTCAACAATAACTTATGTTAGTGAAAATTAAAATATTTTAAAACCTTTATTTAATAATTACTGAACTAATGAAAAATGAAATACTTAATAATTTTTTTCTTCTTTAAATAATAACTTAAACTATTGGAAAATGAAATAAATACTTCTTTTTTCATTAAGAATTACTTATAGTAACTAAGAACTAAACACTTCTGAATATTCATTCAAAAATAACTTACCTTAGTGAAAAATGAAATACCCAAAGTCTATTAAAAAAATGAAATACTTAAAAATCTTTTTTCTTGATAAGTAATAATTTATACTAATAAGTTATGCAAATAATAAATGAAATAGGTTCTTCTTTCTTCGTTGGGGAATAACTTATAATGGTGAAGACTGAAAAACTAGTCCATATTGCAATAGAGTAAATTAGATAATTTGGACAAACTACACCAACCGATTCTTTTCATGAAACCCTATCCCCTAAAATTAGGGTTATCCGTCGTAGGTCGTGGAAGAAATAGATGCATCTGACAAATAACCTAGGAGAATAAAACGTTTGGTGCATGGATATCCATTTAACTTAACGTGTTATGATACTATTCAAAAATTTCTGCCATAAAACTAATTATCCGCTTAAGAAAGCTCTGATCATAAGAAACCTTTCATATATATATATATATAGTGTCCACCACCTCAATTAAGCAATCCCAGTAGAATTCTGAACAATTATTATGGAGAAGCAGAATGATCGTCCAGTTTATCCTTACATGCCGGAGAAATTGATTTTACCGGGCCATGAAGGGTATCCCCAGCTTCGACAGTTCTGGGCAAATGAAATGGAGGAAATCCAAACGAATAAACACGAAAAAAGCGAAAAACAGAATCCAGGGCAATTTGCCATTGGCGAGAGTAAAGAAAATAATGAAGGCAGACGAGGTGAATATGGTTTCCGCTGAAGCCGTTGTTGTTTTCGCGAAGGCCTGCGAATTGTTGATGGAAGAGTTGAGTGTGAGGGCGTGGATTCGAACCCAGGACGGCAAGAGACGGACTTTACAGAAGAAAGATATTTGGGCTGCCGTGGGCGAGAGTGACGTGTTTGATTTTCTGGTCGACGCCATTCCCAGGGTGAAGAAGAAACAAGTCTACGGTCATATGTGCGGAACTGGTTTTGATTATGCTAATCCTGTGTTAAACTTTATGTTGGGATCAATGGAGCTCCGACTTTCTAATGGCAGCTCTCACTAAATCATCTTACCAAAATCATGAACACTATAAATTTGTACGTAATTGTAAATGGAAAATAGTTATCATCTTAGGAGGTCCAGGCTTACTTTGTGCCTACTGAAGAAGGTTGAGGAGAATGGTGTTCAGGGACTTTATAGTTATAAAATTTGTAAATAATTGTAAATAGAGAATAAGTATTGGAATTATTTAGATGTTATGTTTGGGAGGTTTACGTTTTACTTTGTGTCGACTGAAAGAGGTTGAGGGGAATGATGTTTAGGGACTTTTTATATAATTATAAAGTTTGTAAATAATTATAAATAAAAAATAATTATTTGAAATATCTATATGTTATGGTTGGAGGTCCAAATCTAATTACCTCGTATCCATATAATTTATTATGTATTCGATCATAGTCATTTTTGAGTTAACATGGATTGGCGATAATACATTTACATATCTATTTTTTCTTTTTTTAATGAATTACAAAACATATTCTCATCTTTTATTCTTCTTCTATAATTTAAAAAAGAAGATAACCTATTAAAAAAAAAAAAAAAAACGCTGTCCAATGTTTTGAAATATATGTCCTACTACCACAAATCTAACCTAATCCTTATTTTCTTTGTGGGTAAGCTTGGAAAACATCATGTTTGATGTTAAGTTGTATACATATTCAGATCTCAAACAGGATAGGTTTGACACTTCAAAACTAATATTCACTTTCTCCGTAATTGCAAATAGGTAGGTAAACTTAATGGTAAAGATTTTTGTTAAAAATCAAAATGAAGTTTTCTATACAATAAAATTTAAAAAATATATGATGGAACCAATACTATCAATTTATATTGCATGTGTCTATTACAATTTAAGAATTTGTGAGGGTATCAATATCATTATTTCTGCAATTAGGGTTTTGCGATTGTAAATTTGTTAAATATATAATGAACTTTGATTTAAATTAAATATCAATAGCATTATTAATCTTAAAAGTGGTCGTCCATTTTTTAATATTTTGTTTGGTTTCTATGGAAGATGTTATTGAAAATTTTTAGGTAAAAGATGACAATCGTATTATATATGATATAATCATTATTATTTTATTATTGATTGATGATATCTATATGATATAATCATTATTATTTTATTATTGATTAATGACATTATTTTATTTTTACATATTTTTATAAATTTACAAAGATATATTGTTAAAGGTCATGGCTTTCAATACAAGTAAATAAAAAGTACATGAAACTAATTTTATTTGTAAATGAAATTTGGTTGAAGTAGTTTTCTCTTATACATACCTTGGTGTACTTTTCAATAGACCTCCCTTCAATATGTTCCTTGTTGCTAAAGAGAGATTATACAAGGGTATGTTATACTTAATACACATGAGAGATAATATTTATATCTTTAGTTTCATGATGCCAAAGGAAAATTACATATCTTGTAATCTTTAACATCACCAATAAATTGTACGGGTCTGAGATTTGAAGACATGTAATTCATGGTACAAGTTTAGATTAGGTTGATAATGTTCTTATTTCCATGCTATCCAAAAACTTGAGGGCTCAAAATGATTGGTTACATCTACAATTATTTTTAATAAATTTCACATACATCCCCTTCATATTTCATTTCTTTTCACTGTAGTGAAGTTGATTCAAAATTTAAGATATATGGAAATCAAAACAATTGAACTTAATAGATATCCATTCAAGGTTTTTCAATCATTTATTTATGAAGTTATGTGAACAAAGGATGAAAAAAGATTGGTATACATCTTTCTTAAAGGGAATTGGTATTGATATGAAATGTATGCTTCCTAGTTCTTTCAATACTCCTTATATATTTAAGAGAGATATTCATAGAGGCATCATGGATGAGATCTATAAATATTATATAAAATCACTTTGGAAAGAATCATTAAAATTATTTTCAATTAAAATACATAATTACTTGGAGTACTATATTCAAATAGAAGATGAGTGTATTATTACTCTTAGATATACTAGACTCTCTTTTAGTTTGAGATTTATTTTGAGTCAATTATGAGTGTCCTTTCATGATGCGAGAGATCTATAGTCCTAATTATGCTAGCACACAAAATTTACTAAAAAAATTAGGGTATTAAAATAATAAATTACTAGAAAAAATAGGTTACTAAAAATAGTATGTTTTAAAAATTGTGAAAAGTATGTTTCAAAAAACTGCTAAAAATAACAAGTTTCTAAAACTACTAAAAATAGAAAGTTTAGTTAAATCTAGGATTACATTGTATTTTAATAAGAGCTAAAAATAGTAAGTTTAATAGTTAACTTTAGTATAAGATTTTATTTTAATAGAATTTTAGTTATGCATGACAAATCTATATATGAGTTATATGTTATTTAAGACCCAATATATTATTTTAGAAGAGTAATGAATAATGAAGAATTAGAATTTAATTTTTTTGAACAATTTTATTTTCAGTAAATTTTACAGGTTAGTTTATTTGGGACTACAAAGTTCTTACATTATTCTTCTCTATTTGAAATTTTTTGAATCACATATTTTAGAGTTGATCATTCTTGCCTTCCTCATTTTTATACATTTATTGAACCATGCCACTTCTTGTCCAAGCTCATGTGTAGTTTCAAAGATAATATATACCTTGTTGGAATTTTTAATCTACTCACATGAATCATAAATGCTGAAATAAAAAATGGGCTCATGTACTTCAAACCTTATAATGGTCATCTCCAAAATACTATTCTATTTCTCTTCTTCCATCTCTTCATTTTCACTTTCATCATAAAATTATGAAACAAAGTACAAATCAACCTCATCCTCAATACTTCTTCATGCATATAATATGCATATCATTCAATTTATCTTTAACCTTCAACATAGATTCTTGCCAACCTTTTTCATTTATTATTTTCATTTGCTTTTTAATTTTTCTTCTCTTTACTTTAATCATGATGCTCTATGAGATAAAATTATCTAAGATTTTGAACATATTTAGATGCATCATCTCCATGCATGAAATTTTATATCAATGAAATTATTTCTGACGTCTTCTCAAAGGCATGAAAACTCTCATTCTACAAGAGAAATTTTCATTTATTCTAAGGTATTATTGCTCCAAAAAAGCATTTTCCTTTTCATTTCAACATTAGAAGGTGTGATCCACGTCATATTTCTCTTCTCCATGATATTGAAAAATATCTCTTCTCACATATATCTTCCTCAAGTCTCTAATGACCTCCATAATATTTTTATTGTGCTTATTAATTCTATATTGATCCATCTTTCGTTATCAATTTCATGTCCTCTTTCCATTGCCTTCTCTCCTAGAATAACTCATGTAATCTCTTTTAGTTCCCTCTATAAATATTTTAGACTCATGTTAATATGACCATATCTTCCTCTTCTTTCCATATTTATTATAAAATCTCTATTCTTTAAAAAATAACATTTCAATTTTGAACACAAAAATAATTCAAACATAATCTTACTTTCAATTTTATTCCAAAAGTTAAAACTTCCCTGATACTAGATTATGGAACTAAGAGCGTAACAATTTTGAAGCACAAAGATTAAAAATTTTGAGAGTAAATTTTTTTAGGAAAAGAGAACATTAATTATTAATTATTAATTCTTCATTATTATTTTACAACAATACACAAATTTTTTAATAATGCACAATTCATAATAAATTTTTCATGAATAATTAAAATCCTATTAAAATAAAATCTAATCATAGAGATAACCAAACTATCACTCCTATTAAAAGAAAATCTAATCCTAGAGTCAACTAAAATTGAAAATATTTAGTGATTCTGTAAATGTTTTACTTTTAGTAATCTTTGGAACTTTCTTAAATTTAAATAGTTTTTGAACCTTTATATTCTTTATAACCTGCTATTTTAGTAATATGATATTTTTAGAGACATATTTCTAGTAACCTACATTTTTAGTACATTTTTTATGCTAGCTTGGTTCAGACTATAGATCTTCCACATCATTGATTTAATATCAAATGATGGGGTCAATCATGTATCCATTATAATACACAAATTAAAATTGTTCAAAAAATGACAATTTTAATTCTTCATTATTCTTATAAAACCATACATAGTGTCATCGAATAATGTAAAACTCATAAATAGAGTCATGTGTAACTAAAACCCTTTTGAAAAATAAGTTAATTATATAGTTAACTGAACTTTCTATTTTTATTTCTTATTAAAAGAAAATATAATCCTATAATTAACTATACTTATTATTTTTATATTTTTTAAAACTTATTCATTTAATAAAATATAACTTTTAATTCTTAGCAGTTTTCAAAATTTTCTATTTTTAGTAAATTTTCTATTCTTAGTAACTATTGATATTTTTAGTAAATTTTGCATGGTAACTTAGTTTCAACTACATATATCTCACATAATCTCATCATATTTTCATGACATTATATCTTATGATATTTGCATCAAATTATATAACTTTATTCCATGCCATCAATGGGTAAGTAAACTTTTCAATAACTAACTATAATAATAAGAACATTTTGTATTTAGTTGTCTAGTGTATTATGATATTAATTATATGTTTTATTGCCTCTTCAGAGGAAATTAATGCTCTTTATGATATTTTTTTCATTATGAATATGAATTATGCATGACTCTATTTAAGATAGAGACGACCTAACATATAGATGAAATTTTCAAGAATCATCAAGGCAACTCTTTATCACATCATTCAACTACAAAATTTGTTAACCTCAATTTAATACCTACTATTATACTCAACAAAGAGAATCCTATGTGTATTACGAGATCTATAGTATGTTTCACTACATACTTAGATAAAATTATGGCTATTTATGAGATTTTATTCATGATGAGGATCAAAGATGTGTAGCTCTATTTAATAGATTTATGACACAACCTAGAGATGTCCTTTTGAAGAGTCATCAATTTTTTTTGATGATTTATCTTTGGAATCCTTTCTTCAACATCAATTTGATATAAAAAAATGGAACCATTATTCTACTTAGAAATGTTGAACTGTCAAAATAAATATCTAAATAATCTAGTTGTTATGTTTTATTTTTTATAAACTCTTCATGTTACAAAATACTTTTTGAAATGAATTTTATATTTATTATTAATGTATCCATAATTAACCTATTCAAAATGTTAGATTAAGTTATTTGAAATGGCTGTAAGTGCAAGTAGTAAGTATTTTTTAATACCTTATATATGAAATATACAAGAAAAAAATATAATTGACTCTAAAAATGTGTTGAGATTACAAAGAATTAAATTATATGTAGATACTTAAATTTGGTATTAAATACTTTAAAATGATATTCTTGACCTACATTCACCTTACATTTCTTTTGAGTACATATATGATTCATGCAAACTATTCTCTCATATCCACATGGTTTATATTGGTCCAACCTTCCCAATTTTCTACCAGTCACCTATTGGAATTTATTATTCTATGTATAACATATTTATTATCATACTCAAAATTTTTATAGATAATCATATTATTATTTTTGTGTTTCAAATGATTATGGAAAAATAATATGCTTGTGAAATTATGTAGGTATCAAAATTAAAGGATTCAACCTCATACAAAATGATAATTATTTTTAAAATTTAATTTATCTTTAATGGTTAGCCCACATGTTTTACATGTCAATGGCATGAGAAAATACCCAAATTATTTCATATAGACACAAAGTGGGTATAATACTATTGGATTATGTAGCATCATCTCTCTCTCTCTCTCTCTCTCTCTCTCTCTCTCTCTCTCTCTCTCTCTCTCTCTCTCTCTCTCTCTCTCTCTCACACACACACACACACACACACACACACACACACACACACACACACACACACACACACACACACACACACACACACACACACACACACACACACAAACACACACCATTTTAAATTGAAATGAGTTTCCCTATAATTACAAACTTTAACATTTAATTATAAGGAGAAATTCATAACCAAGTCTAAAGCACCTAAGCCAACCCAAAATTTCCATTTTTTAAGTTTTTAAAGCTACTTTATTGATTACATTCATTAAATGAGAATCATTCCACACATACACTTAACGAGGAGATGTACATGCTATTTGAATTCCATATTAGAGTACTGGATATATAGGGAAGTTTTATCATCCCATATTTCCTTTGGGGAGTGGTTGAGTTTAACTTAATCCACATATTTCCTCCTTTATAGACCTAAACATTATGTCGAATTATACTTAAAGTTTTAAATAAAAGGAGATATATTTATAGATACTTCTCTCTCTCTCTCTCTCTCTCTCTCTCTCTCTCTCTCTCTCTCTCTCTCTCTCTCTCTCTCTCTCTCTCT
>JARHVA010001210.1:3700000-3743787 GCA_037957365.1 Torreya grandis | reverse complement strand
TGTTTTATTCACAGACAAGTACCATAAGTATTGGTTCCCTTTTTTTCCCCAATATTTTTATTCTAGGGTCAAATCAATAAAGGATCATCCTTTCTACCATGTGATTGAAGTCTTAATCATGGCATTTAGTGTTGTATTGGCCAATAATAATTCATACAAAAGAAAGAATTATCTTGTTTTTTTATTGTCATAAAATCTTGTATCAACATATTACAAGTGTATCTACAAAAAAAATATGAAAACATAAACATGTGTCCCACTTGTATGTCAAAAATAAAAATAAAAAATATGTGAACCTAGTGGCATCAAATATCTAAAGATCAAACATGTCAGTTTTATTGATTTTTAGATAGCTAAAATCAATTTTTTTGAATGGGATAGGTGATAATCCCATCAGCCAAAAATGGTTGAAAATTGAGATAAAGTTTTACATAAAAGGAATTATTTGATTTATTCCAAAGGGAATTGAAACTATGTGTACTAATCACATACCAATATAATTTGATGCTTTGACATCATATATATAGCATCTACTAGATCATCTTTGTCAACAACATTTATAGTTTTAATTTCTTCCAAAGCACAGTTTTCTATTTCATAATTTGTCAACATAACACTCATTTTACAATAAAATAAAGTACATATGTCAAATTAAAGTCAATGACATCCATTCCTTGGTAAAACTTTAGCACCACCACCATAATACTGAATATTTGACCAAACAAGTACATGAGTATTTATGTTAGTTAGAGTTTAACATTTGAGACTAGCCTACTATCACTAATATAATCAACATTATTGTAATAGTTTATATAACATTCAAATAAGAACTTAATGTTGGCTCAAAGAAAGTATAATAGTAAAATAACATTAAATTATTAATAAAACCCAAACCAAGTACGTCAATCAAGTCAGGAGGCCAATGTTCAACTTACCTCTTTAAAAGGGTTAAATATTTACCTTGAAAAAGTCAACAAAAGATAGTTTCTTGTCAAACAACATTTAATTATTGTCAAAGAACATATTCACTAGTATGGTCAACCATGTTCAGCTTGTTAATATTAAAAATAGTTGTGTTGACATCAACAATACAACCTATCCTTAATCTCTTTTCTAATCCTACCTTCCTTGCTAGTCAAAGGAAAGTCAATTGACTTGAATGGAACATTTATAGTGTTTTTAGTATATTAATATGTATTAATGAGAAAATTTAGGGATCATGTAGCATAAATCCACCTATTCAGCAATACCAAGTTAATGAATTTCACATTTAGTGCCAATTTTCCAAGAGGATAAAATAATTGACTCTTCTAAAAAATAGATATTTCATACTAAATGCAATGATTATGTCATGTGAGGTTGTAGCTAAGTTATGATGATGTCAAACTCTTCTTAGGCATACTATGGCATCAATTTTTCCTCTAGTAATTGAGTATGCAATGATGGTTATTTGTACTAAGGCCTTTCTTAGGTTTTTAATAGAAACCCACCTTCAAATACTCATCATCCTTGATCAACATAGATTCTAAACTTTACAAATTATAAATCATTAGAAAAACTATTTTCTTAACCTATATTTTATTATTTGACTGAATCTTTCGATTTTTCTATTTGATTATGGGTGATCTACTTTATTAATGTACAAATGGAATTCAATGTTGGAAAATATATTTCAAAAGATACCAAAAAACTTAGGGTCCCTTCTGATCACAATATTCTTTGGTATTATATGCTTATAAAATATTTTAGGTTAGATATTGCTATGAAGTATAATGCCTTATGAGTCATTGGCTAGGGGATTAATCTCACCAATTTAGTCAGCCTATCTGATACCATGATATAGTCATTCTTTTTTAAGGGTATAATGTAAATGAGTGACAAAATCTATGGATATGGTTTCTCATTTATCATCATGTATTGTTAAGAGCATTAGGATTTCTACAAGAGTTACTTCTTCCAATTTATTATATTGACAATAAAAGTTGTGAAACATTTTTCTTCATGTTTTCTCATATCCTTCTAGAAACTTCATAAGTTTTATTTCCACCTATGTAACCTTCAAGTGGTTTTCATTAAATTCATAAAAAACTATATTTTTAGGAGAATCATGATTGGGAAACTAGTATTGTGTTTTTGTAATAAAGAGCCATTTTATTTTAGGTTAGTTATGTTTTTACATTCCTAAAGATGTGTTTATGACTGAAATTGACTATATTCATGGTTCATTACAATTTTCTCTTTTCTTGGTTTATAGATGACTTTTGATTTGAATTTTTTAAAGACCTAGGGACCATTTATAGAATTTTTTGCTAGTGAACTCTCCTTTGGCTAGGAAAAAAAATAATTATTTGTAGTGTATATATTTTATTTTTTCTTAATTTACATAAGAAGAGGGCCCTAGCCCAACAAAAAATACATCAAAGCACTAGAAATTGTTAGCAATAACTCAACAATTTCAAAATAAAGAAGCATATAATCATGGGATAACTAGAGATAGAAATAATAAAACCACTTTGACAAGAGGGCAATGCAATTTGAATATCAACCTAAACAAAAACTAAGTATCTATCCATGCATTAACCAAACTCTAGAAAACCAAGAAGCTATATATAACAAGAGGGGGTAAAAAACTTTCAAGCTTTTGAAAATTGAGAAGACAATACCATCTTCTATTATAATCAACCCAAAATTTAACTGTACCTCTAATATAGGAACATCTTAGATGAAATATCAATCTTGCATCAACCCAAAAATAGAGCTGAATCAGTCAAGGAATAAGCCAACTTTTCCATCATGGAATTTTGAAGCCTCAAGTTTACATAAGAGTCTACTTGCATAAAAGGAAAGATGGTAGAGAGTTGCACAAAAGTTGGAGAATAAAAAAGGGTACAAGTTTTGAATCATGAGAGAAAAGTGTGTGCGTACACAGAAGAGAACTAGGTACCAGATAAAAATGCACAGAAGAACTTGTGGAACAACATGTGAATGGAGTGAAGATTAAAACAAGTTGGGATAAAGGTTCTAGGGAATTAAGTACATTGAAACATGTGTAAGGAGAAACACCTACTTCACGGGATGTATAATCAAGTCATATAGAAGTAGGCACAAATCCCAATATAAGAAAAGAAGATAACTAGATGATTAGTCAATTATGAGATCAACACCTAGTCGTACTGAAACTAACATGATGATAAAATATAATAATATCTATCATCCTAGATATAGCTTGATGGTTATGAGAAACACAAGGCCCAAGACTTGTCATATTCAAATGTATCCCTAGAGTAGGCCTACAGGTTCACACCAAGCCTAATAGTGACAACAGTCCATTTTATACCAAACATGACATTTACCAAGTAACAAACAATTATAAAAGGAGTCAGGTCACCATTTAGAGGTTATTGTTGTTGTTGTTGGCAGGTTGGAGAGATGTAGAAGATTAGAAGGCCAAATACCTTCTAAAAGGATGAGACCAAAAGGGAAACCCTACCAAAATGTAGAGTTAGAGTAAGGGAGAGAGAGTTGAGGGATCTAAGAAGGCTTGTAGCCTTAGTGTGGAATGGAGGTATGAATACCCCATGATGTAAGGAAGTCGAGTAACACACTATGAATAATCTACTAATAACTTGTAATAATAAAATAAATTTGGACATTCATTATGTACCTATGAAGTCTAAGTGGAGAAGGCATTCCTTCAGTAAGAACTTGACCATGTCTACATTAACTTCTCCTATTAGCTAAGAAATAATTATAACTTAAATTCAACTTTTCATGGAAACATGCTCATGTCACCACTATGAGTTAATCTTTCAAGAAAAATTAGAAACTTGTTGTAGATATCCATTTCTCAAACTTATACATAGGCTCAATCTAAAATTACCTCTAGCTTATTGAAAAGAATGTTGATATACAAAGATAAAGGGCCTTTCTAAAGTGGTATGGTGATTATTTGTGTAAAACCATTCCTTTCCATCATCATTACTAATCTATCTCTCTATCCTAGAAAATATTGTAAAAGCCTAAGATAAATGTGGTGGGTGTGCTTGTGCAAACTCAACTGAATTATCATACAAACTTAAGCCTTTTATTTTCAACAAATGTGAATCCCCTCAAAAAAATAGACTCAACTAAATTATCAAAATAGGAATCTCAATCCATAAATATATGCCTCTATGCAATCAAAACCTGAAAGAGAGTGCAAACTCAAAAAAAGTAGAGCCAAGAAACTATTGTAAGAGAATTATCATGCCACTAAGTATAAATCCTTCAAGGATTGATCACAAACCTATCAATAATATATTTGAATGCAAGAGTGAAATGGGAAAAATTAGACTGAGAAATTTTTAATGGAATTTGACCATAGGACCCACTAAATTTTCTTACCCAAATGTTTAGGGTTGCAAGACTCCAATACAATGATTTAACCAACCAATGAAGAAAACAAGTAATGAAATTTGTAAGAGAGAGGTTTATAATGAGACCTAATATTTCAAATCAACCACAACATTAATGTGGTGCATAAGGGGGTGCATTTTCAAAGGAATCAATCCTACCCTTACCAAAAAGGAGATATCATCTACTTAAATTAAAACCCTAAAAAAAACACCCTAATTTGATTTCATGCTTAAGGGAAAATACATGTAACAATAGAGAACCATATGGATATGGAAGATGAGAATCTCATAAAGTGGGTGTACATTAGGCATACATACCAAATCAAATCCATCAACCATAGAATTCAACCACATCTATAGATAAGAGTAGAATATATATATATATATATATATATATATATATATATATATATATATATATAAACTAGTTTCATTATAGCAAGGCAGTCTATGAACTTCTAGTTTTTAATGGAAAAAGGGTAGAAGAAAATTATGCAAACCCATTTTATGCCTTGAAGATTATTCAAAATTCATGCCAAAATGGAGGAAATATAAAAAATATCAACTTGATCCAAAATCATATTCTCCTCCCTTTCTTTGCCAAATGTGGAATTTCAACAATAACATCCTTAGACAGCTTAAACCCCATATTCTCTTCAATATCCTCCTAACCAATCCTAAGAGATATAACCCTATTCATGATAATATGTTAGTAGTGACTTCCTTCTCCTACTGTAGTTAATAAGTTTTTTTGATTGCAGTATGATCATCATGTAATAAGTAGGTTCCAACAACATTTGTAAGCATGTTTACAGCATTGAGAAATTGTGCCATGTCAAAAATGTTCCTACTTCCTATATATTTCCTAGGGTGTTCCTCCTTCCTATATATTTACCATGGTCTAAGAGGAGAATATGCATATGTTGGTTGAGGTTTTGATATCCACACCATCCATCTTCTTTGCAACCTTCTACATTATTTCCAACCATAAATACATATGAGGGATCTTAATTTCCTTATTCATGAACTTTGAGAAAGACTCCCTAACCACCTTTGTTATTTTCTTATCATGTTCCTTACCTTATATCTTCCTCACACCACCATGACATAAGCTCCCTTCACTAGTGGCCACCATTTTCAATAAAATGATAAAACAAGAGAGTCAATGAAGATGAAAAGGATGTAAATATGATAATGGACACGAGAGATGGCGTGCAAATACTTCACAAGCCATCTCCAGTAGTAGAGAATGGAAGAATGATTACCCCTCTTCTCAATAACAATCCTTAATTTTCTCCCTCATGCAGCCTTAATTGGGAATGATTTGTGGTTATTCTCCCTACCTAGTTCCACTTATTTCACCTACTAATTTTAATTTTTTTTATATTCCAACTTAAATTTTAGGGGTCCTTAAACAACTTTAAACCCATATTATCTACAATATCCTTATGACCAATCATAATATATTTAACCCCATCCATGATATGATGTTAGTGGTGATTGCTTTTTCATGTTATAGTGTAGAGGGTTTTTTCAATTTCAGTATGATCATCATGTAATAAGAAGGTTATGATAACATTTTTAATCATGTTTGTAGTATTTATAAATTATGCCATGTCAAAAATGTTCCTCCTTACTATATATTTCCTAGGTTCCAAGAGGAGATTACACATATGATAGTTGAGGTCATTGATATCCACATCATGCAGCTTATTCACAGTCTTCCATGCTCTTTCCAAACCACAAATGCATATAAAGGATCTTGATTTACTTACTCATAAACTCTGAGAAAGACTTCATAACCATCTTTTTTATTTTATTATCTTTCTCTTTACTTTATATCTTCTTCACATCACTCCAACATGAGCTCCCTTCACCAGTGGGCACCATTTTTTAGTAAAATGATAAAAAAAAAAGATTCAAGGGAGATGGAAAGGATGGAAATGTGACAATTGATAGGGGAGATGGCATGTAAACCCTTTAGATGCCACCTTTAGCAATAGATCAGGGAAGAATGATTACCCATATTCCCAATGATGACTCTTAAGTTTCTCCCTCATGCCACCTTAATTGGGAATTATTTGTAGTTATTCTCCCTACCCAATTCCATTCATTTCACCTAATGATTTTAATTTTAATTTTTTATTTTTATAAATTCCCTTTTAAATTTTAGGGTTACTTAGCTTAAAACCCATATTCTCTACAATTTCCTTCTAACCAATAATAAGATATCTAACCTCATCCATGATATGATGTTGGTGATGACTACTTTCTCCTACTATAGTAAAGAGGGTTTTTTTAGTTGCAGTATAATCATGAAGAAATAAGTAGGTTGTGACAATATTTGTAAGCATGTTTGCAGCATTGAGAAATTATGCCATGTCATAAATATGTTCCTCCTTGGGCCCAAGAATATATTACTCATATGTTGGTTGAGGTTGTTGATATCTATGTCATCTAACTCCTTTATAGCCTCGCAGACTCTTGCCAACCATAAACACATATGAGGGCTCTTGATTTCCTTATTCATGAACTCCAAGAAAGATTCCCTAACCACCTTTATTATTTTATTATCTTACTCTTTACCTTACATCTTCCTCACACCAATCAAACATGAGCTTCCGTCACCAATAGCCACCAAAATTTTATTAAAATGATAAAACAAGAGAGTTAAAGGATATTGAAATCATGGAAATGTGAGAATGAGTAGGGGAGATGGTATGTAAATCCTTCACATTCCACCTCCAACATTAGAGTAGGGAATAATGATTACCCCTCTTCCCAATAATGATTCTTGATTTTATCCCTGGTGTAACCTTAATTGGGAATGATTTGGGGATTTTATCCCTACCCAATTCCATTCATTCCACCTAATCATTTAAATTTTTGTTTTTATTTATTTATATCCTAATTTAAATGTTAGGAGTCCTTAGACATATTTAAACCCATACTCTTTACAATCTCCTCTTGACAAATCATAAGAGATCTAGATTTTAAAATACCATAGGTAAAAACCTCCTCCACTTGATCCTCAACTTATAATCGTTGTAGGTACACTATAGGTGGTATCAAAGTTGGTTTTAGATTTGTAGGATAAAAAATGTTCAACCATTGCAGAGGCCATAACTTTTCTTGAAGTGTAAGATTAAGATGCTAATTTTTTGGTTAGAAATTAAACTTGAAATAATTTCCAAAAATATTAAATTCATCAATTTTAGAACATTATTGAGAGATATTTACAAGTCACAAACTCTAGAACTACCAAGAAAAACAATAATTTCAAGTATTGTAAATTCTTATGATCATATCTTTCAAGTCAAGTGTCCGATTAAGGTATAATTTTTTTGTATTAAAAATTAGACTTAGAAAGATTTAAAATGAGTTATATTTTTTTCATTTTTGTCAATCACTAAGGAAGAAAAGAGCTCTACAAGTTGACATTTGTTTTCATCCTTACAAGGCCAACCTAGAAAAAAATGTTAAAAAAATAAGTCATTGAAATAAGGATAGGAAATAAGTGTTGGAATAAATATTAAATGAAATTGATAGTAAATTTGATAAATTTATTACTAATTTAGATGTGTAGATACTAAAATCTAGTATGAAATGTGACCTACCTTCATCCTACATGACTTGTGCATATATATATGACTCTCATTCACCATTATCTCACACTCACATGATTCTTATGAGTCTAACCCTCCCTAGTTTCTATTAGTCACCTAAAATAATTCCTTAGTATATGAAAAACCAATAAATTATAATACTCGGACATCTCAATATCATCATATCAATATTTTTGTCTCCTGGATAGAACTATTAGACTCAAATGGTGCAAGAATTTTGATACCATCCAAATCTGATAGTTTCATCCTACATCAAGAAAGGGCCACATTTAAAATTGAAATAATTAATATAGGTAAGATCATATATTTCACATGTCGGTGGCATGATAAAGTATATAAATATTCCCATATAAATAGACAATAGGTCTAAACTTATTTCCCAATCTAACACTCATCAAAGAAAACATGTATACAATTTTATACATTCAAATGGACTGCCCTATTCTTTCCAATTTACCAATTAGCAGTAAGGAAAAGGTCTTAGACAATTTTGAATCACCTTTAACACAAGCCAAAGTTGTCATTTACCAAGTGTTCAAAGCCATATCATAGGTTTCATACATTGAATGAACACTATTACATATATACACCTAATAGGGACTACATGTAGTTTGACTTTGTTCTTAGACATATTAGATATGCTAGCAATGATAAACCATTCAATGGGGAGTGGTTGGGTTTATATCAACCCACCTTCTTTACCCTTTTAAAAGGCAAATCCTAGTCTTAAAAATAGACCTAGGGTTTCAAGAGGAGGAGACAAAGTTGTAGGTATTGTGCACACAATCAGACCTCAGGATTGCACACATAGATGGAAGTGAAACAAGTGCAGCATCCTACACCAAAACAAATAATTAAAAATCACATAAAGGAAACCATCAAGTTTAGTTTCTAGCATTATATGGTACCAAATAGGCATTAATGCTACTCTCCAAGTGTGACCATATCTCTAGATCTTGATCTAAAAGACTCACGGTCCAATTTTATACCACTTGCATTCAATCTCAAACTTTCACAATTCAATAAAACACTAAGTATTTTATCTCTATTAGTACTTTCCATAATTAGTAAGTGAAAGTTCCAAATTATTTTATGTGTTTTATAATTCATATATATGTTTATTTCTATACAATCTGAATAATACACATAATTTTATACTTGTTTAAGTTTATCTAATCCAAAATAAGGTAAAACATATTGGTGAACCCATATATTGTATTGAACACACCAAACCCTAAGTTTCCCTTAGGATTCCTTAATTATTTCTAAGGATTGAAATTTTTATAGATAAATTTGATATTTGGCATTCATTTTTTTTGTTACACAAATTACACAGGGTTATAATAGATGTACATAGTTTTTATTTTTTGACTTAGGCTATAATTGTAATCATTACCATGTTGTTTTCCTTTAACATGAATTTTTTTAATAACTATTTAATACCATAGATCACATCTTTGTGCATTAATAAGGTTGAAATTAATAATTAAAATATCAAACTTTCCATAATTCATGTTATTGTGATATTTAATTTAAAATGTTTTTTGTTACCACTAGACACCAAAGGGCATGCATGACTTCTTTTTCTATTAACCCTCTTCATGGAACTACTATGATTATTGAATCTAATATTGCTCGTTAAACATGTATTATGGATTCTAATCAAGAAAATTGATATGTGGACTTTCATGATAGATTTGATGACATTGATGAAAGATATTTAACTCAATTTTAAACATGAATCCACAAATAAATGATGCATTACTATATGTAACCCGTGATGAACAAAAAATGTTAGCTAGGGACAACACATCCAAGGAACAATATGATCTCTTCAATGATATCAATCAACCTTTTGTAGGTACTAATTCCACCATTGGTGGTCAAATTACTATTGTTGCTACTATGCCTATGCCTATACCTTTGGCTACACGTGGGGGCAACACAAGGTTTCTCTCAAATTACCATGCCTATTTCTACAAAACCAACTTATGCCAAGCCTAAAATGAATATGCATGTTACATCATCAAACTCACCTACTACATGATCCCTTGAGAATACTATTTTAGCTCTGCATATGAAGGCATCATAGTTAGAGCAAGGTACTTCTAAAGCTAGTCATTTTATGCATAGTTTAAAATTTCATTCTCAAAAATTTATCAACATCACTCAGAAAATTTATCACTACTTTAAAAAACATATAAATTCATAACATAAACTTAAATTAAATGTAAACATTGTTAAATGACATGATAAATAAATGTAGATAATGCCATAAGTATATTTTCTATTAATTTTTGTCAAAAAAAGAGTACAAAGTTATAAACTATAAATTATAAAGTATAAAGTTACAAACTGCAATGCTCATAGAGTCATATAAACTATCAAATATACATATTGCATGTCATCTCTAGCACTTAGAATAAGTTTTTTATGGCTACCTCATGGAAGTGGATGGTAAAAATTCCTCCTCTTCAATGCCAACATTGTCAATAAATATATCATTTGGATCCTTACCAAATCCTCTTAATGCCTTTGTTGCCCTAGATGATATTGTTTCTTCTACCTCCCTCTCCAAATATACAATCTCCTCCACTATAAACATGGACTCTATATCATTAGAAGTCTAGTCAGCATATGGATCAATCTCATGTAAGTCAATACCATCATATTTATCTATCTCTTCCACTTGTCACATGTGGAGATAACGATTGTATCACACAAAGATAAGGTCATTGAAGTGTTGTGTCATCTACCTATCATGCTTATTTGTGTTAAAAATTTCAAACATTCTCCAATTACATTCACACCCAGAAGAACTAAATGGTTGGCACAAAATGTGGATGGCTAGTCTTTGAAAATTTGGTGTTTTTGCACCACAATCTTCCCACTACACATCTAGAAATAGGAGATTTATTATTATGTAAGTCAACTAGGATTTAATAAATGAAATAATATATTACTAGTATCTATATAATAATAATAAGACTATAAATAAAAAACAAATGACTCAATTTATTTTTACCTAGTTGAGAGGTCTTTCTTCTTTTAATGCATAAAGCCAAAGAAAAGAGTCTCCCCATTGCATTCTCATAAATATGTATCTCCTCAATAAGTGCATTTATATTCTGATCATCAGGTATCATCCTCTCTATGCATATATGTAGGCCATTTTTAACCTCCTAAATGACCTTAAATGAATCAAAATAGAAAAATTTAGGATTCAAGTAGTAGGCCATTGCCTGAATATGTTGGTGGAGTGTCTTTTTCCATCTCTGATCAAATGCACTATATGGGCTCATATTTTATTTAATTTTTCCCATAATATTTTCTTATTTCCTCCTTAGCCACATCCATGGCCTTGTACAAATAACACATTGGGTTTCTCTCCCCATCCACCAACTATAGAACTTGAACCAAAAGATCTAACACTTAAAAGTAAAAAAATACACAAATTTAAAATGAAACTTAAGAATATTTTTTTGTAACAAATAAATGATAAATAAAAAATAATTAAGTTTAATTTTAACTTAATTATTTCCTCCATGCACTTCACAAACACATCATCAAAAATCGTCTTCATGACCCTTTCCCTTTCGGCTTTCTTAGCATAGGAAGACTCCAACCACCAGTCACTCACAACCATATGCTTAAACGATGTTAGTGAGGCTAAAAATATATATAATGTGAGGATGTTTGTGTCAAATCATGTGACTCCTAATCACACAAGTTCCTTTACAATGGTGTGATCTTTTATCAACTATAGCTCCCAAGTGTGATTGTAGATGAACTTTGTGATATTTCTTTCCTCATCAACCACACACTTCACCCATGAGATCTTTCATAAGTCATCGAATAGGATATCAATGTGATCTTTCATATGTCCTTGAATAGAATATCAATGCAATGGGCCCCACATGGGGTCCAAAAAATGTTGGGTGCCTCTCCTCAAGAAGTCTATCTACTACTACATATGTGGTTGCATTGTCTATCACACCTTGAATAACATTTTTCACACCTACTTCCATCACCACTATTAGTGTAGGTTTTTATTTTTCCCTATTTTTTAATTAGGGAAATTGTATTTCTTGTGCTTACATGGAGTTTTCCTACATTTGTGGGATAGGCTAGCTTATGTGGAGATGTGTGTCATAGATGTGTCATAGGTGTCATAAGTGTCATAAGTAACTCCCTTGATGGGAGTTACTTCTCTATTCTTAGAACCTTGTCACCACCTTTCATGGAGGAGTTGCAGTCTATTCTTGGGGTGCCTTGGCCACCTTTTGTGGAAGAGTTACTTATGTGCTCTCCTATATGTATTCTTCACTTTGGCCATCTCATGTTAATCAGATTTTGGTTTTCTCCATTTTGTCTTGTGCAATTTAGCTTCTTGTATAATTTCAAATTGCTTTAGCATCTATGTGGTGTGCACTTACTTCATCTCGTGTGATCACGTCTCCATTGCATTTGCATTATCTAGATTCTGGCAACAACTCTGATATGGTATCAGAGCCACTCCAGTAATCGTGTGTCTGGTTATGCTATTCTGAAATTCTTACTTTACTTTCTTAGTAGTTTTTTTGTTTAAATCCATTATTTTGGTAGAGTTTTTTGAAAACTCATGCAAATCCATACAGAAACTTCAAAAAATTACTTCTGAGTTAGAATTTGCCAAGACATCTTGTCTAGATCTGTTGTGGCTTTAGCAAAGGCAGAAGAATTTCTTTTCTTTTGGTCATTCTATAAGAAAAGATAGATCTCTGCAATCTAGTTTCTATTCTTGGATGCCACTTTTAGTGTGAAGCATCTGGTAGGATGAGGTGTGCAACTCCAGTAGGGCGCAGTCTAGCTCCACGACATGCTTCTCTCGTTGTAAGTTAAAGTTATTATGATCTAAATCAATCATCTGAATCAGTCATTTGAAAAGTGGAGAGAGGCACAGTCCAGTGATAGATCACCCATTTTAGCACCTTCATTTCTTCTGCTCCTACTTCAAGGAAGGGGTCAGCTGCATATGGGACTCGGCCTAGTGGCATGTGCACTAACCTCAGCTTGCAGGGGTCAATGGACTATTGTCTGACTTTTTGACAAAATTTTGTTGTTATCCTTCTGCAATGCCACAGTCTATCCTACAATTCCAAGCAATAGCCATGCCATCAGGCCGTATGGCATCCAACGTGCAGGTCTGCAAATTATTCTTTTGTTTTTTTTGCAAGCAAAATTTGGACTGTGTTTTTTTGGCACCCCTTCCTTGCTTGGCGTCCCATGTGGGCCCTTGGACACTTGGCGTCAATCAAATTATCCTTTGCTTTATTTTTTTAGTTAAAAATTGACTTGTAAAAAAAATCAGTCAATTTGACTGAATATTAAGTTTTTTAGACAGTTTGATAATTTGGGGGTTTACATTTAAAACTTGTATCTTCACCTGTCGAAGACGAAGGGTGAGGCCCGAGTTGGCAGGAGGCCAATTCCCCCTCACAAAAACCTCCTTTGGATTCCTCATTCTATGCTAAATCCAATGAGTGGTTGGAAGGCCACTTTCTCTCTCAAAACAAGCATTTTTTAATGTTTTAGTGTTTTTTTTGCACAAACACTAGTTTACGAAAAAATTAAACCTTTAATATCTTGCAAATGGTAGATCAGTTTTGGGTGCCATTTTTTGAAAAAGTGTTTTTAATTCAATTATCCACAATATAGGCTTATTATTTATCAAAAATGCACTAGTTTATAAAGTGCCTAAAATTTGGGTCTCCCGAGACGCATTTTCGGCTGAGTTCGACGTCCTGTTTGCTTATGGTCTTGCACTGATTTATCTAAGATGAATTCTCAACTAAGCCCAACATCTTTTGAGTGTGCACTGCATATTGGGAGGGGGGCTCAACATTTCAGGGGGGTGTGATTGCTTTTCACAACTTATAATCTTTGCTTTCATTCTCCTTTCTTCATAATTTCACAACTTGCAATCAACACAACTTCACCTAAATTCAGCTTAAAATGGATTATTATCAACTTAAACCCCTAACACCCTTCAACTATCATGAATGGAAGGTTAAAATGTCAATCATTCTTAGAAGCAAAGGGTTGTATAGGATCACCATGGGTACTGAAGTAGAACCCAACACTGATGCTGAAAAGTTCAAGTGGTACAACCATAGTGATGAAGCCTATGGATTACTGAGCTTGTCTGTGTCTCCATAACTTATCTTCTATTTAGAAACCTCCAAGACTCCCAAAGACATATGGGACACCTTATAACTCTTATTTGGGAAGCTTGATGAGATAAGTGGACATGAGCTTGAAAATGAACTCATAAGTCTAACTCCTAGAAACTTTGACACCCTACAGGACTTCTTCACTAAGTTTAAGGCCCTTAGATTGAAATTGAAAGAATGTGGGATAGAGAAGAGATCAACTCATTCTTTCTATTCTCACTATGTTAGGTCTAAGCTATTCAGTCTTTGTCTCCACTTTCCATGCCACAAAAAGTGCCCTTGGCACTACATGGAAAATGCCTTCTTTAGATTCATTCATTGCCGACTTGACTAGGGAGCAAGATAAGCTAATTCAAATGGGCACAATGAAATCTACTCAACCCCAAGCTTTGATAGCTAGAAATGGTAAGGATAAGACTTCATCAAAGGAGAAGAAGAAAAAGAACAAGGACTAGGAGAAGAAGAAAGAAAACAACAATCCTACTAAAAATAACACTGAGTCTTCCTCCTCCAATGCTAAACCTAAGAAGGAGAAGGTTAAGTGTGCCTATTGTAAAAATACAAGGCATGATGAACACAAATGCATGAAAAAATAAATAGATCACCTAACTCATCTTCTAGAGAAGCACAACATAGGTGTTCCTGAGTCCATCAAGCAGAATTCATCTACCCAAGATTCTACCAAGGCAAAAGGCAAGGGTAAGGAGAAAGAAAAGGGCAAGGCCCTTCTAGCTACTACAACTTCTACATCATCATGAGTCATTGATTTTGGTGCTTCTCACCACATGGGCTCTTCACTAGTTGAGTTTTCATCTTTAGAGCCTTGTAGCATGACATCAATTAGTTTGGATGATGACACATCAATTTTTATTGTAGGGAGACGGTCAGTTGAAATGGAAGGAGGAACATTCAATAATGTTCTAAGTGTTCCTTCTCTTTCAACCAATCTCCCATTAGTGTACCAAATCACTCACATTGGTCAGGGCATGAGAGTTGAGTTTTCACCAGATTCAGTGGCTATCAGGGAATTGCATAGTGATACTACAGTGGAAATGGGTAGGGTAGATCACCAAGCCAGGTTATACACCTCACATTTTGCACCAAATTCTTCTCCAACAGCATTGATGACTCATTCAAATGAAGTTATAAAATATGGCATGAGCGGTTTGGCCACCTTAACTACTGTTACCTTGAGAAACTTTACAAACATGGCATGGTCATAAGCTTGCCTCGTGTCCAATTCTCAAAAGGACTTTGTGAGGGGTGCTCCCTTGGGAAGCATCCTAAAGCAAAATTTGACAAAGGAAAAGCTTGGAAGGCTTCACAACCTTTGGAGTTAGTCCACAGTGATGTATCGGGACCCTTTCCCAAACCATCTTTCACAAGGGCCAAGTACATCCTCACTTTCATTTATGATTTCTCTAGGTGCACTTGGATATATTTTCTCAAACAAAAGTCTGAAGTGTTTGAAAATTTTCTAGACTTCAAAGCTCTTGTTGAGAAACAGAGTGAGAAATCCATCAAGGTTCTTTGAACTGATAATGGAGGGGAGTACATCAGCATCAGGTTTGATAAATTTTGCACCATAGAGGGGATTGATTTACAGTGCATAGTCACTTACAGTCCTTCATAGAATGGGGTTGTAGAATGCAAAAATAGGTTCTTGAAAGAGATGGGTAGCTGTATGATTTACTCAAAATCCTTAGCACCACAGTACTGGGCTGAAGCCATCAATTGTGCTTGCTACATTCAAAATAGGGTTCCTCACAAAGCTTTGAAAGGGATAACACCCTTTAAAGCTTGGCATAAAAGGAAACCTGATGTTGAGCACCTTAGGGTTTTTAGATCCCCAGCTATGGCCCACATTCTGAAGAAGAAATGCAAACCTATGGAATGTCAGTCCAAGCCTTGCATCTTTGTAGGATATTCGGATGGTATTAAGGGGTATCACCTTCTAGATCCAGTCACTCATGAGTTGTTCATTGAGAGAAGTGTCCATTTTTAGGAGAGTCCTAGAGACTCAACATTTGACACTTCTTCCCCTCGTCAGATCTACTTCTTCATGACGATTCCTTATCATATTTAGATCAGCCATAGCAGGTTCTTGAGCAAGAGACATCTTCTTCTACTTCGAGTTTAGACAGTGAGGATAGTGATGCAAGGTCATCCACCTCTAGTCAATTAAAGGATGAGGAGTTAGCACCTGACTCGCCCACTTCTGGGCCACTTTGGGCCAGACAGACACTTGAGAGTGTTGGCACTTGGGCAGGAGATCCCGTAGATGACAGACGTACTAAGGGGGATTTTTAGAGAGATCCACATGCCTTCTTTTCTTTAGTTCCAGATCCATAGACTTTTTGAAAGGCATCGAGGGTACCTGAGTGGGATAGTGCTATGGAGGAAGAATATTCTTCCTTAATCAAAAATACACTTGGGATTTGATTTCATTTCCTAAGGGAAGAAAGATGGTTCGATGTAGGTGGATATATCAGACTAAGTTTGTAGCAGATGGATCAGTTGATAAGTACAAGGCATGATTGGTCACCAAGGGTTTCTCACAGGTGGTAGGCATTGACTACTTAGAGACCTTTGCACCTATTGTAAAGATGAATTCTATCTGACTCACCTTGGCTATTGCCATAGCACATGGTTAGGATGTGCATTAGATGGATGTGAAGAGTACCTTTCTTCACAGAGACCTAGAGGAGGAGATCTACATGGAGCAGCCACCAGGATTTGTTCAAGATTCTTCCTTAGTATGCAGACTTAAGAAATATATCTATGGCCTCAAACAGGCCCCTCAAGCTTGGTATGCCAAGATGGATTCCTTCCTTCTCACAGCGGGTTTCACTAGGTGCCATTTTGATCCCAATGTCTACTTCTTGTGGTAGGATGATTCACTCCTGATTTTGGTTCTATATGTTGATGACCTTTTAATCACCAAGAGTTCTTCATCTGCTATTGCATCAGTGAAGGCATCTCTCTAGAATAGATTTGACATGATGGACTTGGGTTTGTTGCACTACTTCCTTGGCATCAAGATCTCACAGTCAGATTCAGGGATTTCTCTTACATAGCCTAAGTATGCTCTTGACTTATTGGCTCGATTTCACATGGCTGATTACAAGCCATCTCTGACTCCCTTTCTATCAGGAGTTAAGCTTGAGGTTGATTGTTCTTCACCATTGGTTGATGCCACTCAGTATCGACAACTTGTTGGTAGTCTCATCTACTTGACTCACACTAGGCCTGACATATCATATACAGTGGGACATGTCTCCAAATTCATGTAAGAACCTCATGAGCTACATTAGAAAGCTGCTAAGAGGATCTTGCATTACATATAGGGTTCACATAGATACAGGATTCATTAAAAATTTATCATAGAGGTTGACTTGGTTGGATATACAGATTCAGACTGGGCTGGCAATTCACAAACTCGCAAGTCCACTTTTAGTTACAGTTTCTCTCTAGGTTTTGGTCCTATCAGTTGGTCTAGCAAGAAGCAAAATGATATTACTATATCATCCATAGAGGTAGAGTATAGGGAAGATGTTAATGCAGCTACTGAGGCTATTTGGCTTTAGGGGATTCTTTCTGAGTTTGGCATTCCTATCAAGCATCCCACCATCATTTATTGTGACAACCAGAGTACCATTCAGATTTGCAAGAATCTAGTTCAGCACCAGTGAACCAAGCACATAGAGATTCACATGCTTTTCATTTGGTAGCTTATTCATAGTCAAGTCATTGACTTGATATTTTTCCAGTCTTCAGAGCAAGTTGTAGACATCTTCACCAAACCTTTCACTAAGAGCAAGTTCATTCATCTATGAGCTCTTCTTGGGGTGCGGTCCACATTTGCAGTAGCATCATCTTCGGGGGGGGCCACTAGCCTCTTCTTTCTTTTATGTCTTTCTTTTGGAGGGGAGTTTTTTTCCTATGGGTTTTATCCTTTTCTCTATCTTATGGGAGATTGCATTTGTACATGGGTACCTCATCAAGCCTAGTTGTCGGGACCCATTTTTTATTTCCATACTACCCACCTAAGTTGCGCTTAGGGGGGGTGTATTATTGTAGAGGTTTTTATTTTTCCATATTTTTTAATTAGGGAAATTATATTTCTTGTGCTTACATGGAGTTTTCCTACATTTGTGGGATAGGCTAGTTTATGTGGAGATGTGTGTCATAAATGTGTCATAGGTGTCATAAGAATGTCATAAGTAATTCCCTTGATGGGAGTTACTTCTCTATTCTTAGCACCTTGTCACCACCTTTCATGGAGGAGTTACAGTCTATTCTTAGAGTGCCTTGGCCACCTTTTGTGGAGGAGTTATTTACGTGCTCTCCTATATGTATTCTTCACTTTGGCCATCTCATGTTAATCAGATTTTGGTTTTCTCCATTTTGTCTTGTGCAATTTAGCTTCTTGTATAATTTCAAATTGCTTTAGCATCTATGTGGTGTGCACTTGCTTCATCTCATGTGATCACGTCTCCATTGCATTCGCATTATCCGGATTCTAGCAACAAATTCAATAACCACCTCATCTAGCATGTCACACAAAGTGTTTACATTTTTTACTTGATGGAAGGCATCAATTGACTTCAAACATACAGGTTGTTTTTTCCATCTATCCTCCCATCATATAAAATGGTGCACATCATGTTATATTTTTTTCTAATCTTGTACAAGAGCTTACATATGTTTCATAGAATCATCCAACAATAGGACACTCAAGTCATGAGGATTAGGAGCCTTGAACCCCTTCTTGGTAATGGTCAATGTAGTGAACAAATTCTCCCAATATATACTTTTTACCACATTGAAAATAATGTTGTAGTACCAAAAGTTTTCTATAGAAATACTTCATTTTCCAATTTTTAGTTCTAAGTGGTACCTTTCAATGAAGGTTGTGATCTAGGACTACTTCGAGGAACAAAAAGGTAACTAAATTATCTTCATTAGATGAGCCTTGTCCTCAACCTTGACCTCCTGTATTTGGGGAAATATAAGAGACCTCAATGTCGCTATCATCTCTCACTACCCTCTTATTAATTAGGACTACAAATGCATCAAATTTCTTATTTTTTCTACATATGCTACAAGGCAAGCAACCATCTTTATTTTAACCTTAGTTGGTGCTTGTATGCACAATGCCACATAATTCTTCCTCTCATCTTCATCCTATAATAGTTACATATTACATAGTTACCCTCTGTCGATTCACAATTATTACAAGCAAGGTTAGTGGACTTAAGCTTACATTGGACCACTTAATTGGATGTTGATTTTTATGCCTATGTCAATTCCATTATTAAACAACAAAATTAAAACCTATATAATTTTTTTTTAGAATTTAAATATAATTGCTAATCAAAGGAAGTCAAAGATGAAGTAGAATCTAGATATCAAATTTCAATGATCATGATGCAAATTTCATATTAGAAACTAGAAAGATAATAAAAATTGAAAAAAAAATACTCATTTATAACTTTATATTGTATGTTGTATGCTATAGGGTCTAACTATATTGTCACACTATGACATTCAAATTTCAATGCTCTCAATTTTGGATAATTATGGAAGCCTTGGCAATTAGCATAAAGTAAAAAAAGTGGATAGAGTCTACAATCTAGACCCTAAATCATTGAAGCCTAATAAACAAATGTCAAATATAACTACTAAATTGTTAGTTTTAAAATGACCTCAATTGCTTATTACCTAGGTATTGAATATCATAAGATGCCTATAGAATGTTATCTAGTTAAAGTTGTAAACCCTAATTTAGTATTCAGTATTCAATAATTTAGTATTATAACAAAAGGAATGAGTAGGTTACAATATATAGTGTATCCTAATTCAAATCTCACCAAACCATAGCATATAATTATGAACCTTGCTTGGAAAAATGCTTAGTAATCTTGTTTCAAATGATAAAATTGTATAATAAAACCTTGTTGATTCCATTAGACTATTATTTAAGTGCATGACAACTCACCATGAATGTAAAACTACATTATAAAATGATAAACTCATAAAATTATGTTTAAGGAACTATGTAAAAACCATGTAATAAATGCTTAACAAGATTATTTCACTAGAAGAGAGTCGATAACCATTTATTAACAATTTTCACTAATTAATCACCAATATTAACCAACAAAAATTATCGATAAATGATAGGTTATCATCTCATGATAAACAATTCGATATCTCATTATATAGGCATCTCTCAATATTTATTGAGATATCATTGAGATTCATCAAGATCTTAAACTATGCTTATACGGATTTGTTTGCTTTGCTTCATAATTCATTAGCTCTAGAGATTTAAACTTATCCTTTATTATAGGTTTTCTAGCTCCTAAGATTCCATTACATGATGGTAGAGGTAATCTAGAGCAATACCATAGATCCTTCCATGTTTGGATTATGCATCCAATCAAAAATTGTTGACCAAGTTATTTCCATCAAGTCTTAAGGACTATGCTTTTCAATGGTTTTATGAACTCCCATTCCAATCAATCAATAAATGTAATCCTTTGGTAGATCAATTTTTAGCACATTTTTTATCAACATTAATGAAAAACTATATTATGCTCAAATTATTAAACTCAAGTACGGATCCAATGAACTAATTAGGGACTATATACTTCAGTATAAGACTACTTTCCAAGATGACTAATTTTATGTCTGACAATGAGTTATAAGGCATATTCAGTAAAATTTTATTTTCTCCTCTCCATGAATCCATTATATTCAATAAATTCAAATCATTCGATGAGCAGTGACATATAGTTAGAGATTGAGAAGTTAAGCTCATAACTTTAAACAAGCTCAAGTATGTGCCTAATGTTATAACTATATCAACTTCTAAGTTTCAAAGCTAACCAAGCTACAAGGTTAAACCAAATGTTAGTAAGAGTGAGGTAAAAATAATAGTTAATATAGTATCATATCCTACAAATCAATCTTTTCTTATCCACTCTGTGAAAGACGCAATTTGCATGATAACCTCAACTTCCTCATATCCTATTACATATTTTACTTGAGTACAACCTTATATCTCTCCCTCTACCACAAGAGGTTGATATGAGTATTCCTATACCTAATAAATATGACAATAATACATAGTATGGCTATCATCGATGTGTTGGACTTTCTATAAACAAATGATACAAGCTAAGGCATAAGATACAAGATATCATTGATGATAACATTATTGAGCTCAACACACCTATAAAAGGTTTAGGACCACAACCCAATGTAAATTCAAAGTTTTAAATATTTTCTAATCCTCTTCCAAATCATAAGGCAATAAAACTAAGAATACTTGAGGTGTATAGGAAAATACAATGGGCATATTCCTCCTATATATCGTCACCCATTGCATGTTATTATTGGTACATTTATAATCATATCAATACAATGACCTAAGATTAAATTTTATGAAATTGAGATTGTAGATGATGAATTATATTTAAATTTATTATTTGTATGAGCTTATATTTCAGCCTATTCATAGTGTCATGATAGATAATGGTTCAATTGAAAATGCTTGCACAATGACACTCATGCATACTATTTGATACACACATGAGGATTTAATATAAATAAATAAGATAGTCAAAGGATTAAATGGATAAAGATAAAACATTTTGGGACACATTTTGCTACCTCTTAAGGTAGGCTCAATATTAGTTGCTACTCCATTCCCAATCTTAGAGAGCATAGGTGTATGTGATAATTTATTATAATGACCTTGGATACACAAACTCCACATAGTACCATCTTTAGTGCATAGATGTGTCAAAAATATACACTATAACAAGGTGGTCATAGTTCCAAGGATTTCATATGATTATCCTATTTAGCCATACGCATTTTTCCCCCATGTCCACCATCACTGTAGTTGGTTTTTACATCTATTCAGGATCATTATACATAGTCAATTACTACACCCATTCAAGACTATGTTACAGAGGTAGTTCCCACACCTATTCAAGATCATTATACATAGTCAATTATACTACTTCCTCATGTCTATTCTACATAGGCATTTCAAACAAGAGTAGTTGACTTTCCTAGACAACCAATATTTTAATTCCCATTACATCAGAGATTCATTCAAAACTCTTGAAAACTAGTACTCCACCTCTTAAACTACAATTAGTGATAGTTCAACATGTTCCACGACAAACAAAGTCACATGTTCCTCCTACTATTAAAAAAAAATCATAGGATAAATTTCACCCTTGACTTACTCATCATACACATGATACTATGAGTGATGATTATGGGGGTTATAGTACAACACAAGATCATTTTTCAAATTCAGATTTAAATATAATGGCACCTACATGTGACACTTTTTAGTCATAAAATATGACCATCACACCATATGATATAGGCACTTCATGTGAGCATCCCATTAATGGGATATTTGGTTAACATTATCCACAACCTAATAATTTTAAATATATTTTTTTCAGAAATACAAAAAACATTCAAATATTTCCCAAAAAAATCAAGACTTGAGCATGAAAGGTTTACAAGTTTACATTATTTACAAATGTATCTTATCCCATGTTTAGTAGATTGCATATCCTATTTCATATGCACATGCATTCCATGATATACATGAGTGACATGAAAGATATACAGATAGACATGATACATGGATACATAGATGTTGAGCATTCCTACACCCAAGGGCCATGCCAATGTTGAAGGTATTTTATTCCAAAAATTATTACATTGATACCAATTATATCTTTTTATGGCCTTTCCATTTACCATGTTAATTTATACTAATTGCTTACATATGTTTCTCAATTATTCATGCTCTATATAGAGTTAGATTTCATAAATATGCTACTTTACTATGTTGTGACATTGACATACGTGGATGGTGTAAAATATCTTACTTGTTCTATTCTTCATTGATGTTGTTTCTATTTCAAAATAGGTTGGTAATTAATTATCTATTATTTGAAGATCATGGCCTTATGGTTACTACATTAAATTGTCCATTATATGTGCCCCTTAGCCTTATATGTGCGACCCTTAGCCTTATTTGTGAAATTTACTTGTCCCTTGTTTAAGCCCTTGGCCTTGTGCATGAAAAATTTATTTTGCCCTATATGAATCTCTTGCCCTTATGTGTAACATTTAGTGTTATTGCCTATGTTTTTATTGGGTGCATCATGGCCATGAAATTGTCTATTAACCTTGTTGAGATTGTTTATTTTTTTATTATCATGATCCATATCACATATCTGCCCTTTGTGGGTGGTGTCATGATTCACATAATGCACCTTTACTATGTAGATTTATTCAATACTTATAAAAGTGATGGTTATTATTTCATGCCTAATTTCTATATACATCTTGACATGACACTTATATATCTTACATCATATGTTTCATACATAATTTGATGACATATTATCCACATGTTGATATGATTATAAATTATTACATTTTTATATTCATGATATATTTAACTATTTATTTTGAGATGAGTGGATTGTAATTTACATCCTTCATCTCAAAGTGGGGGTACATTAGTGGACTTGTCATAGAGACTTAAGCCTCCATGAGTAGAAAATTTTGATTTTGACATAGTATACAAGATTCAAATATTTCAAAGTGGTTTAAATATCAAATATGGGATAGGAATTTATAAATTTCATATAGATTTTGGGGTCATATGCCATATATATACTCATTTCATAGGGACATGAGTTATAGGTTTTTAAATAATCACATATTCAAATACACTGGGGTGCATATGCAATGCAAATGCACACAATTTCATAGGAATAAAAGTTATAAGTTTTTGGATGCTCACATATTCATAAATATTTGGGGACATATGCCATGCATATGCACATATTTTATAGGATCAAGAGACATAAATTCTCATATTTAAAATAAATAATATATATATGCGTAGCATTCCATATCATGTTGGCACAAATTCATAGGGCATGAATCTTGTTCATGCACATACACACTGTTACATTTTTTTATTTTACAAACACTTTTGATATTATTTATAAATGAGCACCCTTGAATCTATAGGTCAAACTACAATGGTTTATTCATTTTTAAAGGAGTAATGTGGTTGAGGTTCAACACCCTCAACATCTTAGGCATTACTCCACTAACCCAATATGTGACTCCCACCTTTCTTATTGGAGTTACAAGATTAGTTACATGAGTGGTGCAATTGAGATTTAGAAACACTCAATGACCTTGATAGTAATCTCTATTTCATGAGGGTTGGGACATTTTTCTTCCCAACCTATGGCCTTTCCTTAGTTACACAAATTGGGACTTGATCACCCCTAATTCTCTGAAGGGTTCAAAAAGAGGAACTATTATCCACGTGCTTTAGAAAAATAAAAAATTTCCCAAAGTTTCAAAGTTTTAATTAATTAATTTTTAGATTTAATCTCATGGACATTGATTACCACACATTCATTGAATGTTTGCTTGGAGTAAACTGTACATCCAAATCATCTCCCATTTTCAAAATGTGTTGTACACACTCAAGTACATCTCTTTATCATTCTAGTCTAGTATTTGTATTGTATTTAAATACTAAAATAAATTGGGGGAATTTGTAGATACTAAAATCTTGTCTTAGATATTTGGCAAAGTATGTTTTTACTTACCTTCATCCTACATGACTTGTGTATACATATATGATTTTCAGTCTCCATTCTCTCACACCCAGATGATTCACATGAGTTTAACCCTTCCTTATTTCTATTATTTGTATAAAAAATCCCCTAGTTTGTGCCAAAAAAATCAATTATCATACTCAAACATCTCTAAATCATCATATTAGTATTATATTCTCCTAGATATAACCATCAAATTTATACAAAACTAGAATTTCAGTACTGTCTAAATCTGACTAATTTATCCTAAACTAAACAATGGTCACATTTCAAATTCAAATAATTCCTATATGTTTTCCATGTCAATGTCATGATAAATTACCCAAAGAGTCCATATAAATAAAAAATAGGTATAATCTTTTTTCTCAATTTATCACTCATCAAAGAAAACACCTATATATTTTTGCACATTCAAAGGGACTGCCCTATTCTCTCCAATTTACCATTAAATCACAAGGAGTAGGCATTAGCCAAGTCTGAATAACCTCAAAGCTAATCCAAATTTTTAATTTTCCAAGTGTCAAAATATAGATCACATGTTTCATACCTTGAATGAGAACTATTACAAAAATACACCTAACAAGAACTATATGCGATTTGACTTCCCTCTTTAGAGTATTGTATATGCAGGAAACACTCATCCATTTATAAGGAGTGGTTAGTGTCATCTCAACCCACATCCTTTCCCCTTTTATGGGCCAAAACTTAATTTCAAGAGAAGAAGACATATTTCTAGGTATTGTGCACACAATCAAACCTTTGGATCACACACAGGGGAAGAGAAGCAGGCATAGTGGCATGTATTGAAATAGAGACACAAGAATCACATAGATAAAATAGTCATGTTTAGTAGTTAGCATCACACAATAATAAACAAAATCTGACGATACTATCTAATCATGTCCAAAACTCCAATTCTAATATGAGAGACTTGCAGTCCACTTTTTTATCGCTTAGTCTTAGACCTACATAATTCAGTAAAACACTAAGTATCTTATCTCTCTTAGTAATTTCCATAATTATTAAGTGTAATTGATAAATTAGTTTTTATCTATTATAATTTAAAAAAAAATCTATTTTTCATATAATATGAATAATATACATAATTCTACACTTGTTTAGAGTTAACTAATCCAAAATAAGGTAAAATAATGTGACATAAGAATATGAAAAATAAATAGTTGCATGGTTGAATTTATAAGAAGCTTGTGCTGAATGGTGTGAAAAAATCTTTTAGTTGTGTGAAGATAACTATTTTTAGCTTATCTTTGTTAAATCTACTCTTTATACTGGATCTTATAGTGGGAAATGGGTATTTGTTGACCAAGAAGAAAAAACTATTGAAGAAAATAATGATCTAGTGGAAAAAAAACGTATTCCTTATGTATTTTCTCTATCGAAAATGTTTCCTCTAGTACCATAGCTAGTGTTTACATATATATCAATGATATTTATTATCTGGCATCTCCTAGTCTCTTGGTTGAACCATACTTGGATAATAATGGACCTACCGAGAATTTTCAATAAAGCATTTTTATTAAGTTCATCCAATAAGCCTACATTTAAATCTTATTTGAGTGTGTATATAGTTGATAATCTCAAAAAAAGGAAGAAGAAGAAGAAGCATGGGCGAGCTTCAATTTTGTTTTCAAGATTTGAAGATAAAACTTCCTAAGGGTGAGTGTATGTTTTGTTCTTAAACATGACATATTTTTTTATGTATAAAAATGAGATATTTTGTTATAAAGATCATATTTGGTCACTTAATTATAGTTGTGTTGGGTAAGTAACTAATAATGGCAGCTAGTTTACTTTAAAAGTTATTAGTAGATTCATTATATCTAGTTAGAGTGGTAGGTAGCTTGTATAAGAAGCTATTCACTTGTTATAAATAAGGGTTTACCCTTAATGTAATCAATTCATTTCCATATCAATACACATGATATTTTCACATATTTGGAGAAGTCTCCCTCCATTATTCTTTTAGATTTGTTAGTGCAAATCCATTATTTTGGGTGTATAGGTGCCCCCTAATATTTATTCTTGTGTAGTTATGTTTGATTATGGATGTAGATACACTAAAACATATTATTGTATAATCATGTTACTTATAATCCCTTTGAATTATATATAGAATGCCTATGAACATTTAAATGTGTTATCTATAATCCTTTCAATATATGTGGATTGTATATCAATCTTATTATACAAATTATAAAGGTTATATGTGAAAATAATAGAGTATTGTGTCAATGTGATAAAACACATGAATATGTTGTTATATGACAATGATGAGTATGTGACATCATATCAAATAATAAATGAGTAAACTTACAATACTTTTGTGGTATGCCAAAAGCATATGGAAAATGTCATATAAATGAATAAGCTTATAGCTAAATAGCAATATCTAAAAAAATATTATGGATGAGGTGGCTCTTATACTTAGTCCTTACAAAGTTTGTTGTAATGGTGAATATATCAAATAGCTCTATGAATAATGAAACCAAGATCCTATGTTTTATTATGTAGGGGCTCTATGTTGTTATAGTATATAACCTCTAGGGTAAAAGAGAACAAGTGGTTATATATAATAGAGTATGTATCTGTATGTTCATATAAGACACTTGACATGGGAATATGAACTCTTGGACTTATTATAGTTGTGTGAACAATTTAAAGGGCACAATTATATATTTGAATGCATACAGTTATGTGTGGAATCCTTTTAGAACACTTTTAATGGTGAATAGAGCAAATAGCTATATGAATTATAAAACCAAGACCCTGTGTTTTATTAAGTAGGGGCTTTATGTTATTATAGTGTATAAACTCTAGGGTAAAATAGAAGTTTTTTAATGTATAATAGGGTGTGTATCTCTATGTTCATATAAGACACTTGACATGGGAATATGAACTCTTGATTTTATTGTAGTTGTGTGAACACTTTTAAGGGAACAATTATATATTTGTATCTTGAATACATATGGTTATGTGTGGAAGCCTTTTATAAAAATATAGATTATTGATTAATGAAAAAAATAGAGTATAGTGTTAAGGTGTGAAAAAAGAATACTTGGTTGTATTCAGTAACAAAATGCATGGTTATATTCAAAATTGGAATATACAATTTTATTTGAAAATGAAATCCATTAGATGTATTTCAAAACAATGTGAGCATGGGTCATGCTCAAAAAAGTAATTAACTTATAATTAAACCAAATCGATGGGTTTGATCGACATAGGGACTAAGTGGAATATCACTCATAGAGGTAAATTTCCATAGTAGGTCAACTTGTTAATTGTGAACAAGTGCCTAATGGGAATTGGGAAATGAGCAATTAAGAACAATGTTATAGAGGTACATATATACCTAGATTCTTACACCCATTTCTTTCCCATTCTAGTTATTTTCAAGTTCTATTACTTAATTTGAATGGAACTAAAACTAATTTTTGTTGTGGTTATATAGGTTTGCCAACCTAGTGATTCAATAACCATGCTTAGAAATGTATTAGCTTAGGATAATTACCATAATTATAGTGCAAATCAACTTATAAAACCTTATTTAAAGGATCATGACTAAAAAATCCATCCACATAACATATATTAGTAATATCTACCCCGCCTCATTATATCTTGATGCTTAGATATCTACTTAGTAGAATCAGGGTCTGATGTAGTTCTTAAATTAATTAATTCTTTATGGAAAAAGGCACAACCTCTGTGTTAATTCTAGTGATGTAATCTGAGGAGAATCTAGAGCTCATCACTAGATCCGTGAATTAAAGTCATACAAGATTTCTCAATAATATTTGAAACAAAAAGAGCTACTAGTTATCCATAGTTATATTTTTCTTGCTTTCAAGATATACAAATACTAATTTCCCAATCAGTTCCCTTAATTGCATCCAATGTAACTTGTGAATCACTACTCACTCTTTGGGCATCATAGATGGCCCTCAATTATCAAAATACTGATGTGGATTTGCATAGAAGATCCAAATCAGATTATGTATCACTCTTAAGTTTATGAGGTATGCTTGCTTGACTAGAAATGTCATTCAAGTAGAAGATGGTTGTGGCATCAATTAGGGAATGAGACATACCCTCATGAGTGGATAATAATCAATGCTACATTGTCAATATGGATTGTAGTATTGGAAATGAATGGTAATTGATAAATAAACCTTCTAAACCTTAAATAAATGGTATAACCTTAGTTATTATTGACAAATGAATTAGGGAAGTAATTCATTTAGGTTAGAAAGTGTTTAGGAACTAACAATATTTCCTGACAAGAGGGTTACTACATTAAATTTGATCTATTATTATTTTCCACTGATATTGGGTGAGTTTCAAAAAACAATAACTATATTTGATACCATTGTTACCTATTGTCCCACTAAGATACCTAGACATGACAAAATACAAGAAAATAACCTTGTCTATGCTAGTACCTAAACATAAACTATACAAGGTTAGTAATCAAAACCCAATAGGTCTAGGAGGGAGGAAGAATATCACCAAAATGCATTTAGAAGGATAGACATCCCTTGATGTTCATCACCAAATTTGTTTGGATACTTAGATCACTAAATTAGGGTTTATTTATTTTTTCTCTTCAAAACTAAAAAGAACCAAAATAGATAAAGCTAACCTATATTTCACTATCCTTAACTTCCATTGGTAATTCAATCCTAATTGGTTGGCCAGTTTATCTAATGACTAAAGTACTCAACAATCTACTAGAAGAATGAATGCTTGAATAAATCATCATTTCCAAATATAAAAACTATCTTAGTAAAAATGCTCATCTTGCTAAATAAAGGTTCACTGCAATTTGTTTTTACCAAATATAAACACTAGCTTAGTAAACATTCTCTTATATTTCCAAAGAAAGGTTCACTACAAACAATATTTACACAATAACATAACATGTAAAACATCCATCTCCATCAAGAGCTCTCAAGGTTATATGTATTTTGATCATAAATACAAAAATGATTATTTAACAATGTATCATAGAGAATAGATCTTCCTATCAGATAAGATGACCTCAATTAAAATTATTCTTCAACAAAATATTGCTTGGAAACAATTATTATACTTTCATATCATTTCAAGAGGCAAGAACAAATTTAGGATGGGGAAATAAGCCTACCCAGTAGCTGTAACACCCCAAGAAACTATTTTGTAAAATATTTTGTTTCCATCCCATAAATTTTTGAGTTTTCCTTTATTTTTGAAAATAGAAAATGTTTTCTCCAAAATTGGACAAGTATACAAATAAATAGACATGCTTTCAATAAATGTAACTACTACAAAAATAAAAGTAGTTCAATAATATATTCCAACAACTTCTTCATGAAAATAAAAGAATGGAGTATTCTTTATCATTTTAAATATCATATGTAATCTCTTAGAATGTAGGCTAGTACCTTTTTGAAGTTGCTCAAGAGCCATTTCCTTCCATAAAATTCCATGTGAAAGAAAAGAAAACCATCATATTCTATTCATTTAATTTCATATCTTAGTTAAACATCACAAATAACATCCTCTTTGATAAAGTACTACCACCAAAATATTGTTAGAGAAATAAATGTAGTTAGAAACATATCAAAATAACATTATATATATAAGAATAGTATTTAATACTCTTCTTTTGCATGCACGGCTAGTTTCTAACTATTGAATTCTTCAGCCTAAAAAATAAAAGTTAAACCACTTGTACATAGTACAAAATCATATATATATAACTATTAAAAATTAAAATCATAACCAATAATTGTTATAAATTTTGGGAGCATATGTCATATACCTCATCTCTTAATGTGTACACATCCAAACTTTTTTTCTAGTACAAATGGAAATGATGAAATTCAAGTACATAATACAAGATTTTCAAGAAAACTAATAAAAGGCAAGCAGTTAAGTGGATAGATTTAAATATTTATTTTTAAAGTATCAATTTTGATGGGGCTTCTTTAGTTAATCCAGGACTAGCTAGAGCCAATGGGTTAACATATGTCCTTTGGGCTCTTGTAACATTACTTGCTACATCAGGAATGGATTCAAAAAAAAAAATAGAGTAGAGGTTTTTTATCTCATGGTAGGTTTGAAAGTCACCTTGTTTTCAAGAGTACTCAACTTGGTTGAATAAGGAGATTTGTAGGTTAGGAAATAATTGTTAGGAATAGTGTCTTTATTCAATTCTTACCATAGGACAAGAGCTCTCCTCAAACCTCATATCTATTATTTGGTTACAAGTTTATTGAGAAGGAAATTGAGTTGTTGATTCCCTAGTTAACCATGGATTTTTTAATTTTTTATTTTTAAACAAGACATCATTGTATTAGATATGAAACAAATTTAAAATTCTACTATGCCAAGCTTGAAAACTATTTGACCAAGCCTAAACGGTATACAAGAAAAGACTAATAGAAATATTCATTTTACAAAATCTAAATTGAAAATATTCCTTAAGTCTTCCTAAATATTGTTAGACCACCATATGGGTGGCAGACCATAGCATAGAAGATTATGGTTGTCAAAGGCCCAATTAGCCAGCCTATCCACTACTTTATTTTGTTCACGAGGAATATGGTTAAAATGCACCTCTTGAAACTATTCTTTTAATCTTCTTATTTTCAAAACCTCTCTCGCCATCCTCCAATTTAGAATTTGACCTTCCTCCTGATTATAAAATAGTCTAATAATCACTTTAAAGTTTGATTCAATTTGAATATTATGCCACCCATTTTTCAAATCTTCTTTCATCCCTTTATACACAACCTTGATCTATGTTAGATTATTAATTGTGGTTTCCAAATTTTCTACAAAAAAGAACACCATAGATCCATCAGAGGTTATATCAATTCCTCCCATATATGCAAGACCTATATTACCCCTAAAATCTCCATTGGTATTCAATTTCCCATACCCCATAAAAGGGGCAATCCATTGACCATCCCTCATCAATAACTTTTTTGTCCAAAAAGATGGCATAATAAAATATTTGGGTTGCATATATAGTTATTTACAAATATGCTCCCATTTTAGGGTAATAATAGGAGGAAAATAAATATTACATTTAATACTTTCAGCCACAATGATTTTATTTTTCTCCCAAACATAAGAAGCATATCTCTTAAACTACTAAAATAATTTACTGTTTCTTTCTTTTTAGATATTCCACAGGAGAAGTGAAATGTTAGACCAGAGAACTGGAAGTAAATTATGACTTTAGGAAGGTGTCTTGTTTAATCCTTAATCAAATATTCAAGAGACCCACTACTATTCTAATGCATGTTTGACAATGTAGATAGTTGCTTCCATAAAGGTATAATCTATATACATTAGAATAAAAAATGAGAGATTGTTACTTCATTTTCCACACACACAAAACATCTAAAGGGTTTGTAAAAACCATGCTTAATAAGATGATCACTAGTTTAAAATATTATTTGAATAAGTAACCAAATGAAAAAACTAACCGTTGGCCATATATAAGGCTTCCAAATATGCTTTAAAATATCCTTAAGAGGATGAGGTGTGCCCCTAGTCAAAGAGGCATATCCTAAAGATATTGTATACATAATAGTAGCTGAATTCTCCCATCCTAACCTGTTAGTATTATTATAAATGGAGATAGGACATTCCTTCAAGATAGTATTAACCATAATTTATTCCCCCTACCCAAAATTAATAGGCCATTCTTACATCAAAGTCTAATACCTACAACTTTCTCAAGGATAAGTGGTAATTCTACCATATTGTGTGACTTTTATCCATCCTAGAGTATGCATTTCCTCCATGATATGCTATAACTAAGGGTATTGAGTAATAAATATGGGTGTTGGAGAGTTTTCAATGATGTTATATTGATTTCATGGAGGTGTTCAGGTGAGTGGATGAAGTGTCTTGATAGTCTATGTGTCAATGACAAAGTGTGAAAAGTGTTTATCCTAGTATGCTTAAAGAAGGCTTGGTTGATATTTAGAGTTTGACTACTTAGAGATGATTAGGAATGATTATAAAGTATTGATAATGTGTAAGGGGTCCTTTCAAAGGTCAATGGTGATTGGATATCTTGTGGAAGTAAATCAAATTTATCTGGTTCTTCATTATGTTCATCTAGGCATAACTAACTCTGTGACAGATAAATCTAAGGAGGCATATTGATGATTGTGAGGATATCACATGGTTTAAATTTTAGATAATGTAATTTATCACAATAAAAGTTATGCAGGTGAAAATTTAGCCTCTTAGACAAAAGTGCACTAAGTTCCAATGCCTAGTCAATTTACAAAGGTAGATCTAATAGTCTAAATTTCATCACATCAAATATTAATGATGAAAAATCAATCTGAGCTCAACTATGTTAAAAATCTAAGTTCAAAATAGATTCAAGTGATTAGTTTGATAATGGCATATCTTACACACACGAAGGTTTCAAGAAGTAATGGTCATATGGGTTTATTTAGTATTATGCCTAGTTTATATGGTGAAAATTTGAGAACATGCATTTGATTGAGGAAAAAGATATATTTTTTCAAATTTGGCCTTCCAGGTATATTGTAATGGTTCTCATACTTAACTAAATCTACACGAATTTAATGTTCAAGACCAAATGGAAATCCACAGTTTACAAGAATCCATACATCTAGATCTATGATGCATAGTAATTCAAATGGGTCAAAGTGTTAGATGGTTAATGAAGGTAAAGATCTAGATTCTTATAAAAGATCGATGGAGCATGTTTATTCCAAGATGTCAGGAAATGGTGAGATGGTACCAAGTGTTTAATGTTTAACATTGAATAGAGATAAAGATCAATATTCTTCCAAGGATCAACAATGAGAGGGTGTTCATCTTGATCAAGATAAATGGAGCATATTAAATTCAATAGGTAAAATTGAAAGTTGTCTAAAAAATTTAAAGCAAAGAAAATCTCAAAGAGATCAAAGAGCGTATGTGGTCAAGATTACAAGATTACACGAGATGAGGTCAACTATTTAAAGTTTGACATTTACGCAGTGGCACATTATGATTTAAAGTTCAAATAAGATAGAAGGTGTGTATTTAATCTAAGATTCAAGGGAATGAGATGAATTTTAAGTAACTGAAGTTTAACTATGACTATTTGAATTCAAAATTTTGAATTTAACAAAGGAAAGACTAGTGTCTAGTTTCCAGGCCATATATTTTGATACATGCAAAATTTGCTCATGGTAAAAAAAGAGGATTTGTAGAGGACTCCAAGGTGAATCAATAAATATATATTTTAAGGTATTAAAATGTGTAAAATCAAATTTATGAAGGTTCAAAGTTGACTGTGTTTTCATTTTTGGTCTGCAAGTAACCCGAGAAGGGTAATTGAGTTGTGCTTGTTTATATCTCAATGTTTAAAGGTTAGATAGCTATTGGAGTATGTTTTAGACTCCATGAGTACCATATATGTTCATTATTAAGGTTTGAACAATTACACATAGTATGATCAAAGGGTTATAAGTTGATTGTGTTTTCATTCATAATGATTGTGTATATAGAAAGGTGTTTGAGCTAAGCAAGTGTTAATAGAAGGGTGTTGTGATAGATATGGACACTTAAGAAGGACCTATAGATCATTTGGAATGGGTCCATGTACTTGGAAAGTTTTATTGTGTTATTAGTTTGCTTAGATAAGTATAAAAGAGGTGAATGGGTCTCCATATGACCTAAAAAGTGAATTTGTCTTATTTGAAAGAGAGTTGTGCTTAAGTGTGACCCATGTTAGATGACTTAAGGGTGATGGCATGTCTTTTGGCCAACAAGGAAAGATTTTTCACTTGAAAATTCATGAAGGCTCTATACAAGGTAAAATCAAAGATGGTGATTTATAGATTTTGGATATGGCATGCATGAAAGACTCGTGAGTAGGTGCTCAAAGTGGAGGCTTGTGTAGACTAATGGGGTATGTGTTAAGAGTGTAATAAAGACCTATTGGAGTAGAGTGAAGTAGAGACATGTGTGATTAAATCATGTGTTTAAGAGTGTAAAAGATACAGGAAAGACACATGTTAGAGTGAGGACTGTGTGTATCATCATTTGGTCATGTTGATGGTATTATGATAAAACTGTTGTAAGTTGATGAGAATGAGAAGTTTGAAGTGATTCGAAAGATGGTTTTTATATGAATTATGAGTGTGTAAATAATTAAATGAGGCTATATTATGATAGATGCATCATTAGGTGTTGAAGACATCAGTTCAAAGGTGGAGGTGTTCAGTTCATAGGAGGTCGAAAAGACTTGATATTCCTTAGGGGAAAATGATCTTTGTGAAATAGGTGTTTCAATAAAGGCCTTAGGTCAAAAGGACTTGACCAAGGTTGTTGGTTATAAGTAATTGACCAAAAGGTGGTCAGAAGGACTTGATCATCTTAGGGGCAGGTGTTCCTTATGAAATTGATGTTACACTAAATATTGGTCAGAAGGACTTGATCAGTCTCTTGTTTGTAATCTCTTATAGGACAATTAGTCATGTGTTGCAAGCTTGAGAGTGGGTTTTATTCCCCATGAGCATTTCCCACATGAACTATGTGTTGTGTGTTTGATCTTGTGTATGCATTGAATGAATTAGCTCTCTTATTATTGTTGCTTAATCAAGTTAATATATGTTGATTGTTTAATAGTTTTAAAGGATTGAAATTGAAATTGAAATATTTGGGATCACTAATTCACCCCCCCACACACACAATGATTGAAATATCCATCCTAGAGTATGCATTTCCTCCATGATATTTTGTAACTGAGGGTATTGAGTAATAAGTGGGGGTTGTCCCTCTAACCATGGAATTAAAATGTGATAAATTTAATTAGTTGGCTTATATATCAAAATAGCCTAACCTTGAAGGCATCATTATTTCAAATGCAAACATTACCCATTAATTTTACATTACTTAAAATCTTTCCACTTATTTGGACATCATTAAGGGGTAATGTGTAGCCCCTAAGCACACTTATATTATGATGCCATGCCCTTTAAAGGGCTTGTTGGAAATATTGTCATTGATGTCAAAGGTCTAGCATTATTGGTGATAAAGACCCCATTAAATTTAATGTTGTTTGTAATAGATATATCTTGGCTAATGTGAGTTAATATTTATTTAATATTAATGAATATATTTTTGGTTGCATATGAGACAAAAGAAGGGCCCATGGAGAAGTCAAAGAGCCACGGGGTAAAGATAAAAGAAGGATGGGACGCATTTTCTCATGAAGAGTCATCTTAGGGAATTCCAAGAGTCATCAAGTGAAGACAAAAGAGGAAGGGCACAATTTCTCATGAAGGGACACTTTGAGGAATATGAAAAAGTCACCAAGATAAGGACAAAAGTGGGAAGGACATTTTTGGTCATGAAGGGTCACCACATGACTTTTCAAAGGCAAGAATATGAAGGGTCATACAATTTTGGCACCATTTTCCATGAGGATTGAAGGGTCACAAAGGGGGAAGGCCAAAGGTCATTTGGAAAGCTATAAATAAAGGCTTGAGAAGCCATTTGTAATATGGAAGATAGAGGTTGATTTGATATTGTAATATCTAGCTTAGAAGAGCAATTGTGAGAGATGAATATGATTGGTATTTGTTATATCTAGCTTAGAAGAGCAAAGGTGAGAGAGAGGAAAGAGATGTTGTATTAAACTATCATTTGTTAAGATAGAAACATTGAGAGATAGGTGTGTGATATACACAAAGGGGTTGGTGCTCCTGTGGGTTGGTGCTCATGAATAGTTGATGGGTTGGTGCTTGGAAAAGGGGTTGGTGCTCCTATGAGTTGGTGCTCATGAATTGTTGCTAGGTTGGTGCTCGACAAAGGGGTTGGTGCTCTTATGGGTTGGTGCTCACAAATTGTTGTTGGGTTGGTGCTCGGTAAAGGGGTTGGTGATCCTGTGGGTTGGTGATCATGAATTTTTGCTGAGTTGGTGCTTGGCAAAGGGGTTGGTTCTCCTGTGGGTTGGTGCTCACGAATAGTTGTTGGGTTGGTGATCAGCAAAGGGGTTGGTGCTTTTGCAAGTTGGTGCTTGCAAATATTGTTTGGGTTGGTGCTCATTCATATACTTGAGATTGTTTTCCATGGTTTTTTTCACATTGGGTTTCCATGTTATATCTAGTGTCTCTCTCTATCTTGTGTGGTATTTATTGTTTGATTTTTATTACATATCTTGAATGTTTGATTAAGTGGAATTTGGTTAAGGGAAATTTTTATAAGATATATGATATACTGATTCACCCCCCCTCTCAGTATATCCTGTGCTTAATAATTGGTATCAGTGCAGGTTCCTTTTTGAAAATTTTTACAGCTTGAAGGTAGATTGGGAAAGCATGATGGCTGGGTCACAAGAAGGATTTTCTACAAATAAGGCACCTTTGTTTGATGGGATGAATTATGCTTTTTAGAGCATGAGAATTAAGATTTATTTGATGGCCCTTGGATTCGACATATGGAAAGTAGTGGTGAAGGAATATGAAGAGCCACAGACATCTGTAATTACTCCAGTAGAAAAGAAGGCAAGTGAATGTATTGCTAAAGCTTTAAATTCTATTTTATGTGGTTTATGTGAATCTAAATTTGTTAAAGTTATGAAATGTAAATCTTCTCATGAAACTTGGGTAAAACTTGAGAACATTTACAAAGGTGATGGAAAGGTTCAGCAAGCTAATCTTCAGACTTTTAGAAGATAGTTTGAAAGTTTGAAGATGTAAGAAGAAGAAGATATAGCAAGTTATCTTTTGCAAGTTGATCAAATCATAAATCAGATTCAAGGTCTTGGAGAAATGTTGGATGAGTCAATGGTGGTGCAAAAAGTTTTGAGATCTCTACCAATGAGATATGATGTAAAGGTTTCGGCAATCGAGGAGATGAAGAATTTATCCAAGCTAAAGATGGATGAGCTTCATGGTATTCTCACGGCATATGAGATGCAGACAGAACAAGATAAACCCTCAAAGAGAGAAGCAGCTTTCAAGACATCAAAGAAAGAGAAAGCTAAGATTCAAGAATCAAGTGATAGTTCTAGTGATGATGAAGATGACGATGGAGAACTTTTCATTCACAAGCCAAAAAGAGGAATAGGTAAATATCAAGGAAAATTACCTTTTAAATGTTTTAATTGGAAAGATTGGACATTTTTCAGCTAGATGCCTAAATAAGGGTAATGATGATGAAGAAGAAAATCCTACATATAAGAAGAATTTCAAAGGCAAATCCAAGAAGAGATTCGAGAAGAAGAACCTGTATTCTAAGGATCCTAGCTCAGTCAAAGATAGTGAAGTCAGCAATTCAGAAGAAGAAGAGATTTTATTCATGGCCATACATGAAGATGATCAAGAAAAAGAAGAGGAGGAAGCTAAAGTGAATATGGAAGGAGAACTCATTTGTGCCCTTGAAGAGTTAAAAGTTGTTGAGAAGAAGAATTGAAGATTAAAGTGCCAAATCGAGAAAAATGAACAGGAGTCAAAGGAAATGATTAAAGATCTACAAGCACACTTTGAAGAAGCCAAAAAGAATGAAGAAGATCTCATAGCACAATTGAAAATAGAAAGAAAATAATGTCAAAGGTATGTTATTGAAATTGCCTCTTTAAAAGAAGATATTGAGAAAGCAGTCAATGATAAAGTAGTTAGTGATTCAAAATTTGAGAAAGCACTAACATGCTGAATAAGACATTAGAAAGTCAAAAAGCAAATTTAGATAAGACAGGGATCAGTTTTGAAAAGAAAAAGAGCTATGCTGAAGCTCTTACAAAAAAGGAAACAAAAAGGGGAGAAGTGAAAAATATAGAGGACATTTCAAACAAAGAAGGCTAGAGAGAACAAAGCTACAAAAGACAATCAAGTTAGAGATATACAGACGGGTCTTATTTTTATGTTTTTATTGTAACAGATATGGTCATAAGAAATTAGAATGTAGAAAAAGAGCTAACAATTTTAGAAATAAGGAGAAGGAAAGTCAAGGAGAGTCAAGCAAAAACCATAACTCTTTTGCTCCTCTATCAAGCTTTGATGAAGAGACCATAGTATGCTACAAGTGCAACAACTTCAGACACATAGCTCGATATTGTAAAAGCGTGTTCGAGTCAATCAAGAAGGATCAGAGTTTCAAAGCTCCATTCATCAAGAAGAAGGTTCAAACATGCGCATGGCAGAAGAAACAACCTAAAGATTCTATGATGGTTCAGACAACCCTGCATGTAAGAGGTAAAGATCAGCCATGGTTAATTGATAGCAGATGTTCGAGGCATATGATAGGAGATAAAAGTAATTTCATTACTCTAAATAAGATCAATGGTGGTACAGTGAGATTCAAAGATAAAACCACTACCAGGATAGATGGAAAAGGTACTTTGAGTTTGGATTATGGTAGAACTAAGACTAAGAATGTTTTATATGTAAAAGGTCTTAAGCATAATCTATTAAGTGTTAGTCAAATATGTGATCAAGGATACACATTAAAGTTTCATAAAGAAGGTTGTGAGATTAGAAGAAAAGATTCAAATGAGTTGATTGCAGATGCTCAAAGGATAGGGATCAATGTGTATGTATTGTCAGATATCTTCTCAAAGGCACGATCAAAGGACACATTCAAAGATCTATGAGAGGAGTTGGGAGTAATTTCTATTACTTCCTGCCATTGATGTTCAGCATTAGTTGAGGGGAAGCTAAGTGTTAGCTCTAGATAGGCCCTTTGCCATTGATGTTAAAGAGGGAGAATAACAAGTACAAGTACAGGTGCAGAAATAGGTACAAGTTGCTATAGTAAGGGGGAGTTATTGTATGTTTTTAGATGACAGTATGTGTAGGTGACAGGATGTGGCAGTTTTAAGATTGAGGTTGTCATCAATGACAAAGGGGGAGATTGTTGGAAATATTGTCATTGATGTCAAAGGTCTAGAATTATTGGTGATAAAGGCCCCATTGCATTTAATGTTGTTTGTAATAGATATATCTTGGCTAATGTGAGTTAATATTTATTTAATATTAATGAATATATTTTTGGTTGCATATGAGACAAAAGAAGGGCCCATGGAGGAGTCAAAGAGCCACAGGGTAAAGACAAAAGAAGGATGGGATGCATTTTCCCATGAAGAGTCATCTTGGGGAATTCCAAGAGTCACCAAGTGAAGTCAAAAGAGGAAGGGTGCAATTTCTCATGAAGGGACACTTTGAGGAATATGAAAAGTCACCAAGATAAGGACAAAAGTGGGAAGGACATTTTTGGTCATGAAGGGTCACCACATGACTTTTCAAAGGAAAGAATATGAGGGGTCATACAAGTTTGGCACCATTTTCCATGAGGATTGAAGGGTCACAAAGGGGGAAGGCCAAAGGTTATTTAGAAAGCTATAAATAAAGGCTTGAGAAGCCATTTGTAATATGGAAGATAGAGGTTGATTTGATATTGTAATATCTAGCTTAGAAGAGCAATTGTGAGAGATGAATATGATTTGTATTTGTTATATCTATCTTAGAAGAGCAAAGGTGAGAGAGAGGAAAGAGATGTTGTATTGAACTATCATTTGTTGAGATAGCAACATTGAGAGATAGGTGTGTGGTATACACAAAGGGGTTGGTGCTCCTGTGGGTTGGCGCTCACAAATAGTTGCTAGGTTGGTGCTCGACAAAGGGGTTGGTGCTCCTATGGGTTGGTGCTCACGAATTGTTGTTGGGTTGGTGCTCGGTAAAGGGGTTGGTGATCCTATGGGTTGGTGCTCGGCAAAGGGGTTGGTACTTATGTGGGTTGGTGCTCACGAATTGTTGCTGGGTTGGTGCTCGGCAAAGGGGTTGGTGCTCTTGTGGGTTGGTGCTCATGAATAGTTGTTGGGTTGGTGCTCAACAAAGGGGTTGGTGCTCCTGCAAGTTGGTGCTTGAAAATATTTTTTGGGTTGGTGCTCATTCATATACTTGAGATTGTTCTCCATGGTTTTTTCCACATTGGGTTTCCATGTTATATCTGGTGTCTCTCTCTATCTTGTGTGGTGTTTATTGTTTGAGTTTTATTACATATCTTGAATGTTTTATTAAGTGGAATTTGGTTAAGGGAAAGTTTTATAAGATATATGATATACTGATTCACCCCCCCTCTCAGTATATCCTGTGCTTAACAAGGCTAACCTATTATATTAAAGGAATTTCTTGGATCATGTTTTTAATAAAAATGCATTATTCCAACAAGTTCTTCATTCTATTTTTTGCCTCAAATTGTGTTTCCCTTTAACTCAGCTTCCATGGTAGATTCTCATTTTGAATGGACTATAATGGGGAATAAGCTTTCAATGTTTTCAACTAATATAACCTATATTTATTATAGGTGACTATTGAAGAGGAATTCCTAAGGAGATGCATTCTAGAGTGGAATTTGAAAAAAAAATATACAAAATCACCTATGGTTTGAAAATTTGTTAAGTAACTACTCTTCAAAAGGAGAGATGGCAGGCTAACATCTCTATTACTCAAGTAGTGTGCAAGGGCACTAATGATCTTCTAAAGGAAAAATAGATTGCACTAGAGATGGAGCAATAAGTATGGGAAAACATGACTCTCAAGTTATCTACATTTTTTTTTACCATATGGTGTTGGATACCCCCAACATGGAGGTGCCAACTCTTCCTGGTCTTCTTGAGGAGGTGAATCTTTTCATCTATATTTACACTCCATGCAAGAGGGGATGATTTATTATCTAGATGTTGTGGCCCACAAGGTACATAAGTGTCTTGTCATGGAGAGTGTCATGGATCCTATTTGATTGGGTTGGGATGTGGCTAAAGGTTTTGGTACAACTTTGAAGATTGGTGTAGATGTGGGTTCTAAGATTGGAATTGGCTCATGTGGGTTTGAGATTTCCCTTATTGGCATGTCATAGTGTGGTACACGGTTCATGAATCTACATCTTTTGGTTGGTGATGGTTCTTCCCTTTGTTTTATTGGTTTGTTATTTATTCATCTATAGTATGGGAAAACATGACTCTCAAGCTATCTGTATTTTTTTTCATATGGTGTTGGATACCCCAAACATTGAGGTGATAACTTTTCCTAGTTTTCTTGAGTAGGTGAATCTCTTCATTTATCTTTACACTTCATGCAAGATGGGATGTCTTTCTTATCTATATGTTGTATCCCACAAGCTGCATAAGTGTCTTGTCATGGAGAGTGCCATGGATGAAATTTGATTGGGTTGGGATATGGCTAAAGGTTTTGGTGCAACTTCAAAGATTGGTGTGGATGCAAGCTCTGAGACTGGATTTAGTTCATGTGGGTTTGGGATCACCCCTGTTGGCATGTCGTAGTGTGGTACATGGTTCATGACTCTAAATTTTTTGGTTGGTGATGGTTCTTCCCTTTATTTTATTAGTTCATTATTTGTTGGTCTATAGTTGCTCTATTAGTGTACAAGGTTGATAATTCTCTATTGAAATAAAAAAATTAAATGGAGATGGAGGAATTAGTATGGGGGAACATGGATCTCAAGTTGTGTGCATCTATTTCTAATCATATGGTGTTGTCCTCCCCCAATGTTGAGGTGTTGACTCTTCTTGATCTACCTTAAGATGTGAGTCATTTCATCTCTCTTTAGGCTCCATAAAAGAGGTGATATCCTTCTTATCTAGATGTTGTGGCCCATAAGGAACATGAGTGTCTTATTATAGAGATAGTTATAAATGCAATTTGATTAATTTGGGAGTAGCTAAAGTTTTTAGTATATCTTTAAATATTAGCATGGATGTGGGGGCTAAGATTAACCCTAGTTCATGCAGGCTAGGGATTGCCCCTATTGGCATGTCATAGTGTGGTTCATGGTTTTTGGTTCATGACACTACATTGTTTAGTTGGTGATGTTTCTTTCCTTTGCTTTATTGGTTTTTTAATTGTTTTTACATAGTCCTAGATATAGTTTACATACTCATCGATTACTCATTGAGTGGGAGAGTAATCACAAAACTTCAACAAAACCCATTAATCACCACTTAAAATCACATGGTTTTGATTACTCGGGTCTGAGCGAGTATTAGAACATTACTCATCGAATACTCATGATTATTGGTGAGTACTCATCATTACTTGGGAGTATTGGATAAGTACTATGTAAATACTCACTAGTGTGGTTAAAATCATGGAGAATGTGGGAAAAACATAGTTTTTTATCATTTTTAAACACACATGCCCCCATAGAATTTCATACTTAGCCACATTTTAGGGTTTTAATATTTTAGGGAGATATCATAGGAGGTATGAAAGATGCATGAAGGGATGTAGGTATGATAAACACCTTGTATTCAAGAAATAACTAAAAGACTTCCTTGTATATTAGAAAAAGTATGAGATATTGGATTGGATGACATCCTTATAGATGTTGTCGAACATGAGGTAGAGGAAGAGTCACTACCATTTGGTTCCAAAGTGGAGCCACAAATGCAACATTATAAATAGAGCAAGGAGGGGAAATCGAGTGGAAGGACTGGACTCTCTTAGTCTCCCTTGGTTTTCTAGAGAGAAAGGAAGATACAATTATAGATTCTTATAATTTGTACTTGTAGATTCTTGTATAAGTATCATTGTATTAATTTGTTGTTGAAAATTTATAGTGTCATACTTATATTTTCATGAATCATGATTATGCAATTTTATACTTGTGTTCAAATCTAATAGAAAATGCTTCCCCAATGTTTTATAGACTCATTTGATACACTTTGCAACTTTAATTTCTATAAAATTTATGTTTTTTTTTTATTTAAGTATTTTTTTATCAAATAATAGCAAGTGGTTGTCAAAGAATCATCGAGTAAATTTTTTGGGAGCTAGATAAGTACTCTCCAAGTAA
>JARHVA010001210.1:3495000-3695000 GCA_037957365.1 Torreya grandis | reverse complement strand
GTGAGAACATTACATATGATAACCTTGCCAAGCAATGTTGAGCTGCCATATGTGGCATTTATGTTAAATTATATCAAATGGGCCAAGCATAATGTCTCTACTAAAAATAAGGTTTTAACACACACATATTAATGAAGGTAATTTTCCTACATACCTATTCATTTAGACATAGATGCCAAGTTTGTAATGGAACCCACCACATTGATCGATATAATATTACAAAAACCTAATCAACTTGTCTTATCCAATGCAACCAAAGAGATAATTTATACACTTACCTGAGTCTCTAGTTTCATTACTTATGAAGCTTGTAGAGTGTCACCTCATATCCCTCTCTCATCATATAGAGGTTGATATGAGTCAACCTCTACCCAAATGATATGATACTACTGCATATTGTGACTATCACTAAGACCCCAACCATGCTACTAACTGATGTTATACCTTGAAACATATAATACAAGACCTTATTGATAACCATCAACTTACATTTGATGATCCTCTAAATATTCAGGTTCATAACTTGGTGCCCATCTAAACCAAAATATGTTTTTTATGGATACATTAAAAGATCATTCTCATCAAAGTACAAAAGTGCAAATGGCATATAATGTACATCCACAATAAATACTATAAATTAAATAAATCAAATAGCATCTACACTATCTAGATCTAATAATTGCATTATTTATGTGTGTTACTTACTTTTAATATAACCATGTTGATCCTACACAAGCAAAAACCACTTGCAATGTAAGACATTTGCAACATCTTGCCTTTGATCTAAAAAACTTACAACATAAAGGAAGTTGGAAAGAACTCTTGGGAAACATAATAATAACAATTGCTTGTGGTCCTAAAATGATTTAAACAAGGGTTTGGGTTATGCCACAAAAATCTCAATATGCATTCACCATAGTAACCATTTGGCTATATAAAATAGAAGCAAAAATTGACTAAAATAATTAGGGTATCTCCTTTTCTCATAAGGATAAATTGATTCATATTCCACATGATGGTAATTTCCCTTCTACTTCACAAGTAAATAGTGAAGAGGAACAATCCATGCACCATTTTCACCTATCCAACCATGATCCAAAAAATGCAAATGATCCAAACTAAATTTGAACATATCAAATATTCCAAAAATACCAAAAAAAATTTTTTTTTTAAAAAAAATAGCATTTACATTTTCTATTAGCTCCTTGACATATTAGTTTTTAGTTCCATGTTGGTGGATATCATATCATATATTTATATATACACATGTTTCATGTATTTTTTGAGTGTGATACAGGCATACCTAGGAACATGATCTATGCACTTTCAAATGTTGGGCCTTCCCTCTACTCATGTCATTTAGACACTAGGGAATCCACTTTTTTAATCACAACACACCTAGGTTATATCATTTTATGATCATTTTCCATTATGTACTTACACATGCCTTCATCCATGCTTATATCCTTCACAGTGTACTTGATATGTTATCTAATTAATGTTTTTACTAACATGTATTTCCAAGAGTTAGTATGACATGTTTATGTCAGTTGATTATGTTCCATGCTTTCTATTTATGCACTTTTTTTAGTGTCTTGTCTTTCATTGTATTCCTTGTTCGAGCATTTGAATATTTTATATTGATTTTGGCCCCTATGCCTATATTTTCCCATTGTGACATTTAAATGTCATTGTTTGTTGTATGTTGACATTTAAATATGTCATTTCTTGCTTTATGGACATTTGACTAAGTCATATTCCTTTGATTGTGTGGAATTTAAACATGCCCCTTGTTTCAGGTCTCCTTGAACCTTTGTCTTTTGATTTGCTTTTGAGTGCTCTTATGTGTATGTTTGCTTGCTTGTTTAGCTCGTATTATTACTATCTAGATTTTTACATGATTCATAACATGCATCTTAGGACTTTATGTGATCACATACTATGTACATCATTTCTATATCTATCTAGACATGCTACTCCTATATGTTATATGATACATTCATAGATTATACATTTATCTTATATTTTTGAGGTAAGGTGAATAACATTTTCTACTTCCCCTCACCTCAACAAGGGGACATATCAATGAGGAATGTCATAGAGACATAGCTTTCCTAGTTTCACAATTTTAGATTTCAGTGGGAGAAAGCCAAAAAGGCATGTCTTCCACCTTATTCGATACTTAATATTTTCATATTATAGTGAGGGCATGTTGTGGAAACATGTTCTCCACACCTGTACCAGTTATTAGTTTCATATTTCAATGGGGTCATGTCATGGGAACATGTATTTCACACTTGCATAATTTACAATTTGGCCAAAATTGCATAAATATATGATTCAAATAAACACTTATGGTAGCATTCTATACATTGGTACCATTGTTATACCCAAATTTCAACTTGAGACATATTTGAGGTACATATTCCATGTAAAATATCACCTTAAATTTCAAAATCAAATCAGCTTTTAGATTTCAAATAGTTCTATGGATTTTAGCCTACACCAAGATGGAATTTTATGGACCATTATTGAGTCAATTTACTATAGTAGTTGGTTCACTTTTGACAAGGTTGAGGTGATTGCATCACTCAATCTTATCAAGCATATAATATGGAGTGATCAAATAATCCACCCACACTGTTTATAATGTGAGTTGACTTAGATCACTCATGCTCACCAAGTTATAATTAGGATTAGGTTTCATAGTTGAGATAATCTCAACGTTCAGGTGGTAACTCACCTTTTTCTCCAAGGTTGAGAGAAATTTTCCCTCTAATCTTTATATATATTTGCACTTGTAGGTTTTACTATTGTCTTAATCTGATTTCCAAAGCTTCACAATAAAGCATCTCTTCAAATCAAATTGCCAATAATCAATATGGTTGCATCGATACACAAGTGTACTCCTAGCCTTGCTCTCTTTATTTTCAAGCATTTCAAATTATTTTTATTCTAGATTATATGAAATGATTATATCTTGTAACATGTTATTTGTTTTAGGTTAATCACCAACAAAACACTTAAGTGGGACTCATGTAAAGACAAGGTGTGTTATAAGACCTAGGAACACATTCATTTTTCTTTAAACTAGTTATTTCATTACTAGATTAAGGGGGGTAAATGTAGATATTAAATATAAATTATATAGCACCTCAATCTTGTAGACTTGACAGTACTTCTCATGGATGTACCATTCAATTCTAAGACCTTCCTAATGCCAAAAGACTCACATCCACTATTTATTATGCCTATTTCTTATCTCTTAGTTTGACCATATGTTCTTATGATGACTAGGACTTATAAACTACTAAAAATGCTATTAACCTACTTATTATCATTCTCTACAAATTTTAGACATGTACCTATTTTCTAGATTCTTGGGTAATTGTATCCTAGTCAGATACCTATGTCAATGCTAGTGTCATATGCCAAACTAAGTGTTCAATTCCCTAAAGTCATAAAATTTTCAAATGAAATGTATCCCTATGGTTGACCTAAGTGTTTGTATGAAAATTATTTATAAAATGGATTGGTCAATATACAATATCAATCCTCATTCATTCTTCACATAGCACAGACCTAATAACTCATAAGGCAACTTACCAAAAGCACTCAATCAAGAATCCAAGTGAGAAAAGCTTCCTTATTTTTTTCCTATTTAAATATTAGTCATAAGGATAACCCATATATAGGTTTTAAGTATTAAATGAGAAATCTATGAGCCATATTTGTTAAGTTACAAGATAGGTCACTCTATGTACTTGATCATCACACATTACATCTTGATAAAAACACAAGTCAACATGTATGAGAGAACTTCATAAGTTTGAGGTCCTCTTTAGATTATTGGCTATGTAGGATGTGTCCATTAATAGTGGGTTCCTTTGGGTAGATCGACACCATGTGCCCACTAACCCATTTTTATCACAATCACTCCAAGGGTAAAGAGCTATGGTTTTATCATTTAACAAAGAGTGTCAACCTATGAGTGAGATCTGAACACACCAAAGCAAAGACAATAGAAAATTTGTAAGGTGTATGTAATTAAAAATTTATCATGTCTATAAATCAATCCTAACTCAGAGAAGATAGATCATACTATACACTTTTGATTGGGGACACGTTTATTGAGAACATGACCAATATGGGGATCTACTAGACCCAATTAGGGGATCTCTTACCACAATACACCATGCTATGGAGGGTTCAAAATCCTCTAGTAAAGAACAACCATGTAATAACCCTAAGGGGGTCCTGAGTTTTAATATTTCACCTAAACTAATAACAAGTAAATTAAATCTAATATAGTGCTCACCATATCTTGTGGAACAACATGAGAGCTTAGTAAACAATCAAAACATGTATAAGAGAATATCAATTAAGGAAAGTATGAATAAGACCCTAATACATGGAATATGAAGAGTAATGTTATTTGAAGCCAATACTTATGATACTTCTATCTACTAAGGAAAGGAGCAAAGTTAGAGAATACTTATTTGAATGATTAACCTATCAAGACTCAATCTCTCCCTTAGACAAAGGGGCTTCACAAGAGGTTGTTTTGGTTTATAAGAATCACTAATAAAGGTCAAAGCATCTAATACTATATTATCTAAGTATAAACCTTAAGCTAAGACTCCTTAAGTATAATGGTGGAAGAGCATATTATAAAGAAGCATAAGTGAATAATAACTCTTTATTGTATATTGAAATAATGATGAAATGATCTTGTATATATATGCAAATTTGACCCTTAACCCTTCTAAAAATCTTGGTCAACAGGGTTGACACAATCAACCTAGCATAATTCAAATAATTATTACTAGGTCATGAGCTAGGTTAGTTAAAGGTCAAACTAGTTCTTAAGTGAAAATCATCCAAAACTGTATAGGGTCGACCTAATACAACTGACTGACAAAATGACTTAAGGTAAGGAAAATAGGGATGAAAAGTGGGAATAGACTAGAAGAATATGCAAAGGAGTAATATCTTATGGAATGGTTTTAGGAGTTGGTTGGATTGTTAATATGTGGAAATAAAGGACAACAATCCTGTGAAGCACTAATGGTCTTCCCACCCCTTTCTCGGTACACCCTTTAAGGTATGCACTTAGAGATATTAAGTCTCAATAGGTTCTTGTAAGATGTAAAACATCAGTATTTGATAAAATTTGAGAATATTATGTGTATATGTATGCCCCACTTGAATCTCATTATGTGTCACTAAGGTGCAACAAGGGATGGTGCTTTGAGAAAGAACATAAGAACACATAACATTGATGCTTAAAAAAGTTGCAGTATTTTAAAGCATAAAATAATTGAAAGTAAATGACTAAAAGGGAAATAACTAAAAATTAAATGTGATGCATACCTTGACTTACATTTATCACTATATGATTATCTTTTGTGTTGTTAGTTTTGATTATGTAGGGTGTAGAGACTACTTTTGACAAACCCAAGATTATAAAACTAAAGATCAAAAACAAACAAATGTAGGAAAGCCAAGATAACTGGTGTTATGAGGATGGGATGTACTTGGGAATTTGGCAAGTTGGGGTGACAATTATCATGTTAGACCAAATTATTTCTAACTGTTTTTGCTTTTTCACATTCAAAGGAAGTAAGAAACTAAGATAATGGTCAGGGGTTTGTATGTACCCTGATGAAGTTTGCACACCATTATCTAGACGTTGTAGGGACTCCTCTTTGGCTGTGGAGGATGACACCTATAGAAGAAAGAGACTCAAACAAAGAGATTGTTAGATAGAGATAAGGTGGACTACCAAGCAAAGCTTGATCCCAAAAGTGCAAAGACTTCCTTGAGGGATGACAGTCCACTTTTGATAAAAGAGAATGTTGCTAACAATAGAAATAATGAAAGACTAAACAAAAGAAATAAAGGTAATGCGTACCTATATTGTGATGTCTGCCTTCCACAGTCACCGACGCTAGTTAGTTTGCCGACTCGGCAGGGGAAATGTTGCCGATGTCGGTTAGTCTATCGACGTCGGTAGGGGTAATGGGCCTGGAGGCCGGCATCGGTCAGGGCAATGGCCTTGGACGAGTCTCAGGGCTGTCTGTGGTTGACATAATGGTTTGAAAGGAGTCTGGGTCTATGCAAGGGATGCAGGACAGTGGACAGGGTCTTTAGGAGGGACAAAGGTAGGGGATAGGTTGTCAAGATGGGTCAGGATAGAAGGTAGGCTTTTCAGCCTCTCAAGAAGAAGTTTGGTTAGGTCTGGTCTAGTTGATAGCCAATTTTGGTTGATAATGTTGTTTATAAGCAATGAATAGAAAATTGATTGCTGATATGATCTAAGTAATTGAAATAATAAAAGGGTAGAAGAATACTTATCTCTTGCTTGGAGCAGAGCCAGAGGTGTTTGAAATGCTTGTACCTGTTGTGTCTGTAGCCAAAAGAGTGTTTAGTTGAAGTCTGATGATTGATCTTAGAGAGTCCCTGTTGATGTCCAGGTCTGAGAGCTGAGAGAGGAAGAGAGGTCAAATTTTGGGTCTGTGATTCAGCATCCAATGCTATGATTTTAGCGTCTCAGAGGGAAGAGAATTCACCTTCAGATTATTTTAAGCGACTGACGTCAGCGATCCCGCCGGCGTCGGCCAACTAGTAACCGACGTCGACGGCTAGAAGATGGGAAAAAGGGCTAAAATTAGCCTTTTACCAGTTCTTCCAACTGCCAGGTCTAATTTTCATTGGAAAATGGTTGAAGGTGGATTAAATAAGTGTGAGAGAGTTGAAATATGTCATAAATTGGTCATAGGGTGATGGGAGGCATCCAAGGGGAGGTATCCAAGGCGGGGTGTGTCCAAGGGTGAGGTGTCATGGATGAGGTGTTATTAATTTAAAATAAGTTATTATTTTAAATTAATAAGTGTGTGGGTTAGGAATGTGTTAGAAGTGGACCAAGGGGACCAAGGGGGAGTCGATCAAGGGGTAGACACAATTTTGGTGTCTACATTTGCCCCTTTTTGTCTTGTTGGTTGTTCTGATGAACTGCAAGACAAAAATAGGAGTAAGTTGCCCTAGGTATGGGATGAGGTCTTCCCCCTCAAAGCGGGAGTTGAGGGAAGGGAACCTGAAATCGGGTGCTGATTTGATAGATAGTGGATGGATATGGTGAAGTTTGAGTGCGAATGCTGCAATAGTTGAGATTGCGTGCATACCACTTCACGTGATGGTCAAGTCAAATTATTGTAAGTCAAAGGTTAAGGAGTGCTAAAATTGAAATAATTGGGCCCCAACATTTAGTCATAGCTGATTGGGTTAAAACGATCTAAGCTGTAGCTCCAATGGTCATCGTGTTCCAAGTATCCCAGGCTCAGGAAGTGCTTTTGGAAAACACAAAAAAGTTGAAAGTAGTGGGGATCAACTTGCTTGTGATCCAATACTTGTGAGGGTCAAAATGTGGGTTGTGTAGATAATTTTGCTAACCATTCGTGAGGTAGCATACATGCAAAAATAACCAAGGCAAAGTTGTCTTGGAAGTGGTCATGGTCGGAGGAGATAGTCGTGATCTCCAAGGTCATTGGTCGAGTCGAGTTGAGATAGTTGGTCCATTAGATGGACGGATGAAGGAATGACATGTGACAAAGAAATGGCCGAGCTAACCTCAGAAGACCCCATGTCAACTGAGTGTTGCCTACATAGCCCCGGTCGTTAGGGCCTCAGGCTAATGTAGTTCTCCCTAAAAGGGAGGAAGAGGGTCAGTTATGGATGGGTTGGACGAGGTTAAGCCATGGTTAAAAGGTAATATGGTTTGTCCATCAGATAGACAAACAAATGGATGTGGCCGAGCTAACCCCAGAAGACGTCATGTCATCTGAGTGCTGCCTACATAGCCCTTGTTGGAAGGGCCTCAGACCAATGTAGTTCAGACTAAGAGGCAAAATGGTTAATGATTGGTTTGGATTAGGTTAATTCATGGTCAAAGGTAATATGGTTTGTCCATCAGATAGACGAACAAATAGATGTGTCCGAGCTAACCCCAGAAGACGTCATGTCATCTGAGTGTTGCCTACATAGCCCATGTTAGAAAGGGCCTCAGGCCAATGTAGTTCAGAGTAAGAGGCAAAATGGTTGATAATTGATTTGGACTAGGTTAAGTCATGGTTAAGAGGTAATATGGTTTGTCCATCAGATAGACGAACAAATAGATGTGGCTGAGCTAACCCCAGAAGACGTCATGTCATTTGAGTGCTGCCTACATAGCCCCTGTTTGAAGGGCCTTAGACCACTGTAGTTCAAACAAGAGTCAAAGTTAGTTGAGAGGTGGTTTGGATGAGATAATGGTTTAGCACTTCCCATATGTCTGAGGGTACATGCTTGAAATGATGAAGGTAAGATGATGTTACAGCCTTTTCCATATTATGTGATGGTGTATTCTGTAACATTGGTTGTGGTCTTTCATCCCTAGTGAGTTTCCATATTAGTGATGGATGTATTCTAAAAATGAATTGAGTCTATTTATGCTTCAGCAAGTAATGGTTTATGCTTGGCATAAATTGTGTGGTCGATAGTTTCCATGTGTATTGGTTTTCATAGAAACTATGTGAAATGGACTATGTCATGTTGGTGGTCTGAAAATGTTTGGGTTGGTTTGGTTTGGTTGAGAAAATGATTTGGTTGAATTGTGACAAAGGTATAGATAAGAAGTGAAAGGCGCATTTCTCTTTCATTGACAAGGACCATAATGATAGCATAGGTAGGGGGTTTTAGAAACAAAATCCCCGTTCATGCATTACGTCTTTGACCATTGGTTGTGTTAGAGAAGTAACCGAATCACTTTGACATGAAAATGAGCTCAAAATCCCTTGAGTAGGTGATGTGATATGGTAGGATAGGGTAACCCTTTTGAGTAGGGATAAATTTGCCCCTTTTTATAGGAGACCCTGAGAACGACTACAAGTCAAGTCCATGACCCCCTTTTTTTTTTGAGACTAATCAATGTGGGAAGTCTACATGGGGATGTCATTTTGTTTTGTGGTCATTTGTGAAGCTGATCGATGCGAGAAGATTCTAAGAGAGTGTTGTTTGTAGCAAGATTTTTAGGCATAGCCATCCTTTGAGGGAGTGGTCTATATTTTTGCTTTATATGTTGAGGGCTTTGAATAGTTGTCCTTTGAGGGAGCAGTCTATTAGCTACAGCAATGATGATACAGCTGTCCTTTGAGGGAGTAGTCTGTATTTAGAATTTATGAATTTTTGATATTTTGACATCCAAATTTATTTTTGACAAAATTTTTAGTCATGGACAAGACTATAGAAGGTTAAGGGATCCCTTTTATTAGGACAAAGCATTCATACTTTATAAAAGGGTTACGTAGTATTTGCATAGGAGAACAGGGTTAAAAGGAATGAGGATTAAAATGACAAGGATTACTCAGGGGATCATCTCAAGTTGAATATCAGGTGAATGGGTACTTGATTAATAGTAGAATGGTCGCATATGTAAGGCATTAAGGGGCTCAAGTTCTGGTCGGCCTTCAAAAGAAGACAGATGATAAGTCCCTGATCCATACTTGTGCATTATGATGTAAGGTATGAGCCAATTAGGAGCAAACTTACCTCGTTTACTTCTTTCCATATTGGTCACGTGTTGGTCGATGATTAAGAAGTTGGTTTATATGTTGTTGGCATGTTTGGTTGGATGATGTTTGGTCATTGTTTGGTTGGTGCTTGGTCAAGGCTTGGTTGAGGCTTGGTCGATGCTTGGTTGAGGCTTGGTTGATGTTTGGTCGAGGCTTAGTCGAGGCTTGGTCGAGGCTTGGTCGAGGCTTGGTCGGTGCTTGGTCGAGGCTTGGTCAGTGCTTGGTTGAGGCTTGGTCGGTTGATATTCGGTCAATGTCATGATAGTCAGGATAGAGTCAAATTCCCCCAGTTATTTTGGTGATGAGGAGAATGCTTGAGAAATGGTTGGACTAAGGCAGCTAGTGGTTGGGGGTCTTCAGGTTGAGCCTCCACTACCTGTAAGGTTTTGATTAAGGCTTATTGATGTTGTGGAGAGCTTTGAATGAGGTCATACAAAGATGTCTTCACAGAGGTTTGGTGAAGGTGTTTCACCATGGGGTCATGAATTGGTTTTGAAAAAGTTGGTCGAGATGTGCCCAAAATTAGAGTCTTGGGTTTTGGTTGAGGGCTTGATGAATGGATATGTTTGGCAGAGAGAAACCTTCTATTTCCCTTTATCCTGCATGATTTGTGACCTGGTGGCCACATTGATAGTGTTGATTTCAAATAATGGGGTTAAGGGTGGTAGAGGAACCACAGTCTTGCATTGAGATCCCGATGTAGGTGATGATGTTTGAGAGGTATGTGATGGTGTCGATGGTTTGGTTAAAGGGTGGTCAAGAGGATCCTTAGTGAAAGGGGTGTGTTTTTTGAAATGTTGACAAATGATAGCTTTAAGAGCACAACAATGCTCAGTGTCATGTCCAGGTGTGCGATGATATGCACAAAATTTAGTGTCATTAAACCAAGATGGCCTTGATCTGAGAGTTGATGAGTGTGACAGTGAAAATGTTTGGGAGACATGAGACAGTGCTAGAGATTTGGTGATAGTATCTTTAATAAGAGGGGTGTCTTTATTGATGAATTAGCGGATGACAACCTTAAGGGCACAACAATTCTTAGTGTCATGCCTAGGTGTGTGATGATATTGGCAAATTTTGGTGTCATCGAACCAAGACAGTTTTGGTCTGAGAGGTTGAAATGGTTTGATAAGCGGAAGAGTGATGTTAGAGGATTGCAAAAGTCGGCGTAGTAGCAAGGCATAAGAACCTGCTAATGGGTCTGCATGTTGTGTTGTAGTAAAAGTTGACAACTTCTATTTAGAAGTTGTTGGGGGAGTGTTTCGTATCATCTTTTTATTTGGTGGTGTGGCCAAGCACGTAGATGACACTTTCGTGGTAGGAGGTGTTGGATGTTTTTAAGGAGGTATATTTTTGTTAGGTGTTGGTCGTAATGGAGGCAAAATTTTTTTTGTTGGGTGTCAGAGTAGGAAGCACTCCTATTAAGGTGGATGGGTGTGGGCCCAAAATAGAGGGCAATGATGAAGGTGGGGGAGGAGTTCTCTGATGGGGCTTAGTAGCCTTCTTCAGTTTAGTGCGAGGACTACTATTGTGAGGGGCGAGGTTCAAGTCTACCCTCACCGAATCTTCTTTAGCCAAAGTGGGTGAGGTGGCAAGTTCCTCTCTCATTAGAGAAGGGGCTGGAGAGTGTGGCTCTTCGAGAGGGCAAAGTGTAGGGATGGTGATGGCTTTGGCGTGTGGTCAAGGAGTGGGGAACATATGATCCCCCATTGACGATAAGGAGGATGAGGGTGAGGCAGCCGACGTTGGTGTTGTCAAGGCATCTTCCAATATGGGAGAGGTCAAGGTAGATTCTCCTAGATGTAGAAGAGGGGTAGATGGAGGACTAACAAGAGAAGACGGTTCGTCCACCTGTGGAAGATGAATGGGAGAAGAAGATTCTTCCACTTGTGAAGGACCAATAAGTGGGCTAACCTCTTCAGACTGTGAGATAGGTTGGTTAGGCATAAGAGGCGAGACCGTGTTGACTATGCATATATTATGCTCTTGGGAGTCATCGGTCATGGTCTGCACGTTGTTTTGGCTAGGAAGATGGTTAGGAAAAGGCTGTTTAAAGATGTCTATGTTTTTATTGGGTGGCACGTTTAGGTTATCCAAGACTAGATCACCCTTGTCTATTATGTTTTGGACAATGTTTTTGAAAGTTTTACAGTTGTTTATGTCATGGCCTTGGACACGGTGATAATGACAAAAGTCATTTTCCCTGTACCATGCAGGGATAGGTTTTGAGGAGTCAAATTGAGTCGGTGGTCGAATTTGAGGGAGATTGAGGACCCCCTACTTGACAAATTTATCCAAAATGGAAGCATATGATTCTCCTATAGGAGTATACTGACACTGTATATACCATTGTTGGAATTGTTTAGTGATGCTGTCTGATGTGGAAGCCTGAGATTGGTTGGTTGTTGTTGAAGATGGTGATCTAAAGACCACAACATTGGCCACTCCCTTGGGTTTGGAGTGGGAAGAAGAAGGTTTGGAAGAAGAAGGGTCATTTGATTTTGCATTGTTATTTCACAATTTGACCTTGTCCTCTTTGACTGCACAGAGTTCAAGCTTTCGGGCCATGGTGAAAGCTTCATCAAATGTGTGGAATGTTTAGACCCGCAGAGTAGATGAAATATGTTTGGCACACGCCTGTGAAAAGAGCTCGATGAGCTCGAGTTGAGGTAAAGAAAAGGAGAGTTGGTTGATTAAGCCTCTCCAACAGGCAACAAAATCGGCTATGGATTCATCGTCAAACTGTCTGATAGAGTATAGGTCCGTGATGGAGACCTTTTTAGTGATGTTGATAGAAAAGTGGTCAAGGAAAAGTTGAGCTAGTTGGGTGAATGTAAAAAGAGAGTGACTGGTAATAGAACTATACCAGTTGAGGGTAACACCAAAAAGAGACATGGGAAATGTGCATAGCAATAATGCATCATCATGGGCTATAAGGTAACAAGCATGCCTAAATGCTCGTAGATGCTGTTGTGGGTCTTCCTTACTTTGGAAATGAGTAAACTTGGGAAGTTCCCACTAACTAGGATATGGTCGGATTGAGACTAAGGGATGAATGGGTTTGTTGCAAATTTGTTCATATGAAAGAACATTGCTTGAACCAAAAATGGATGTCTCAAGATTAGACATTTTGTCCATCAACATCTTGATTAGGTCGGTTGACGAATTTGTGGGTGGGGCACCTCCTAGGTTGTAAGGCATTTGGAAGGTGTTAGGAGGGGCGTATGACATAGTTGGTTGCGCTTGTATAGGTGCAACATATTGGTAACTAGTCATAGGGACTGATGTGGAAGCCAAGGGTGGTTGTGTCATGAAGTTGGAGGGCATGATTTGACCAGATACTACCAAAGGTGGTTGAATGGTGGCATTGGTAAAAGGATAAGTAGTCACTCCCGCGTTTATAGGCGCAAGAGTGTGTGGAGTCGAGACAATCAAGTTTTGAAAATGTGATGAACTTGGTTGAATTGAAGAGTCTTGTGTTTGGTTCTTAGCGAGATAGTGTTGGAGAGCCTTGACGTTATGGTCAAGGAATCTCTCAAAATTTTGATCCCCTTCAGGAACAATTGGAGATTGATCGGGGGTTGACTGGATAAGAGAATATTCAGCGTCTGAAGTACACTCCATTAGGGGACTTGATATGAAAGGCGAAAGTGGAAGTGGTTGTTGCCTCGCATGGTCAACAAGAGTCTTGGTTTGACTACGTGTCAAAACCATTCAAGGCAAGATAATATGTCCTTACTAGCTCAAACAACCAGATAAGAACAGAAAAAAGATGAAGACAAGCAGACCCTAAACATTAAATCCCTAAGAATCAATTTTTAGAGTCGTGTTGGCTTATGCCTTAGAGTGTGTTTGGGAAGTTGGCTTTTAGAACTAGTCCTAGAAGAAGTAGTCTAAAGTTGGTTTTAGGTTAGTTTCAGTGCTCAAAAGTCTGTGTTAGGTTCCGTACGTGTCCTGGTGCTAAGGAGCAAGCTCCCCTCACTTCACGAGCCCATAGATAAGCTAGGTCACTTAGCCAGTATATACTTCCCCTAGAGTTTATACTCTACCAGAGAACAGAGTGGGCTCTCCCCTTAGTAGTGAAGTCCAAGTAAGATTGCCAGGAAGGGTAAGGTATCTGCTAGGTGATGAAATCCTAGTCGAGCCTTGTCTCAGGTATGTTTAGATGTTTGATTGTGAAAGTGGTCTGATCGTGTAACATAAGTGGACTAAGATTTATTCATAATGCATTTTTAAGTTACTAGATGTGAGAGATAAGTATGCATTTAATCAGAAATGAGATGCAATAGATTTTAAGCCCAAATAGAAATGTGTGTTTGGATGCATACAAGTGAGAAGAGGTTGAAGAGTATGAGTTTTACTACTCTAAGATGAAAGAAAAGAAAGAAAAAGAATGATTCTTTTTAACTTTGTTGATGGTGTATTTCGAAAGAGATAGAAGAAAAGAGTGCAAGAAGAGACCTAATGCACCTATATGAAAAGTTTGCTTTTAGAAGAAAAAGTATGAACCCAAGGAGAATTCCTAGCGTCCCATCGGGCGTGCCAGAATGTTTCTAACTATTTTCGCTTTTCCACATTCAAACAAAGTAAGAAACTAAGATAATGGTTAGGAGTTTTTACGTACCCGAATGAAGTTTGTGCACCGTTATCTAGATGTTGTAGGGACTCCTCTTTGGCTGTGGAAGACGACACCTGTAGAAGAAAGAGACTCAAATAAAGAGATTATTAGATAGAGATAAGGTGGACTGCCAAGCAAAGCTTGATCCCAGAAGTGCAAAGACTTCCTTGAGGGATGACAGTCCACTTTTGATAAAAGAGAATGTTGCTAACAAGAGAAATAATGAAAGACTAAACAAAAGAAATAAAGGTAATGCGTACCTGTATTGTGTTGTCTGCCTTCCACAGTCGCTGACACTAGTTAGTCTGCCAATGTCGGTAGGGGAAATATTGCCGATGCCAGTTAGTCTACCGACGTCAGTAGGGGTAATGGGCCTAGAGGCTGGCATCGGTCAGGGCAATGGCCTTGGACGAGTCTTAGGGCTGTCTATGGTCGACAGAATGGTCTGAAAGGAGTCTGGGTCTGTGTAAGGGATGCAGGACAGTGGACAGGGTCTTTAGGAGGGACAAAGGTAGGGGATAGGTTGTCAAGATGGGTCAAGATAGAAGGTAGGATTTTCAACCTCTCAAGAAGAAGTTTGGTCAGGTCTGGTCTAGTTGATAACCAGGTCTGGTTGATATTGTTATTTAGAAGCAATGAATAGAAAACTGATTGTTGATATGATCTAAATAATTGAAATAATAAAAAGGGTAAAAGAATACTTATCTCTTGCTCTTAGATAAGTACCTATTGTACCTATTGTGTCTGTAGCCAGAAGAGCATTTAGTTGAAGTCTGATGATTGATCTTAGAGAGTCCCTGTTGATGTCTAGGTCTGAGAGCCGAGAGCGGAAGAGAGGTCAAATTTTGGGTCTGTGATTTAGCGTCCAATGCTATGATTTTAGCATCCCAGGGGGAAGGGAATTTGCCTTCGAATTGTTTTAAGCGACCGACGTTGGCAATCCCGCCGGCGTCGGCCGACTAGTAACCGACGTCGACAGCTAGAAGATGGGAAAAAGGGCTAAAATTAGCCTTTTGCCCGTTCTTCCAACTTCCAGGTCTAATTGTCATTGGAAAACGGTCGAAGGTGGATTAAATAAGTGCGAGAGGGTTGAAATATGTCATAAATTGGTCATAAGGTGATGGGAGGCATCCAAGGGGAGGTATCCAAGGCGGGGTGTGTCCAAGGGTGAGGTGTCATGGATGAGGTGTTATTAATTTAAAATAAGTTATTATTTTAAATTAATAAGTGTGTGGGTTAGGAATGTGTTAGAAGTGGACCAAGGGGACCAAGGGGGAGTCGATCAAGGGGTAGACACAATTTTGGTGTCTACACAAATGACCAAGTCAAAAATAAGATTAAATTGGGTAACCAAAAATCCAAGGCTACTAAAGGCCGAAAAACTAAAACAAGTAAACCTTAAGTAAGAAAGGAAAACTCACCAAGTCAAACCAAGGATACATGTAAAAAAGGATGGTAATCAAACATCAAATGTAAAATTAGAAATAAAATGGTAAAATAACAGTGATGAGTGAGCAGTAATAATCCTTATCTCACTCAGCAATGGAAAAAGGGTGCATGAAAAGGGAAAAACAATATTACTGAGTGAGAAGTAACAAGCCAACCTCACTCAACAAGGGAAAAAGGTATGTGAAAATGAAAAACAACATTGAGGAGTGAGAAGTAACAAGTGAACCTCACTCAACAATGGAAAAAGGATACTAACTTAAGTGTCGATAATATAAGGGTAGTACAAAAAATTATAAATGCTAAAAAAAGAGTAAAACAAGTCTAGGAATGTAAATCTATGGTGTAAATAAAGTAATACAAAGTTTCTTAAACATGTTGTTTCACTCTAAGGATATAAAAAATTGAAATAAATTAGTGCTATCATGATTTTAAGAGGTAAATAAGGGAATAAATAAGAAAGAATAAGAGATTTGGAATCATAATTTGTCTATCAAGGGGGAAATGAAATGCGTGGAGGGGAGAATGGAGAAAAAACCAAGGTAGAAACTCTTTATTGAAGTCAAGACATTCAAATTAGCTTTGTCAAAATAAGAGGAATTTTGACCTTAAGGACTCTAAAGAGCTTCTCTTAGCCACACAAGTCCTAGGTCAACAAATGTACTATATAAATCATCCCATGAAGGCTATATGCATGTAAAGTAAAAATTGACCTATCTTCCCACAACGTGTTCCCCATTCCTCAAGACCCCTTATAGAGAGATAAATATACTACAAATATTGGATAATTACATGAGAAAGTAGGTAACACCATAGAGTTTGTTAAATTCTCTTATTTCAATCTACTAGCCTACCACACCCCAATGGACCTCAACTCTATGTGAGGCCAACTGTGGAGTTTGAGATTAGATTAGAGATAGGATATGTGCTTATAATCACATCTTTTGGTGTGATTTTATATTTTGATATTTGTATGTTGTCTTTTGTATATCGTTGTCTTTTGTTTAAAATGAGTTGGATTTTAGCTTTCATGATGGATTTTTCTATTCCTCCTCACTATGGATTTGGAAAACCAAACATGAGTGCTAAAGATGAATTTCATTTGAATACTTGAGACTTGGTTGGGTTGAAATATAATTCAAGAAACAATAACAACACAATTCAAAAACTGTTATCTCTGAGAAGAGATGTTTTATTGATCAAATTTGTAGAACCAAACATATGCCTATCTTTGAGAAGAGATGTCTGATTTCTATTTCAGGTTACATATTAATTTATACATGTTTTGAAGGTGGGATAAGGATGTGGAAGGTCACCAATATCGAGGGATATTGAGTGGTTTGACTTCCATGATTTACAAAAATACAGAATTTGAGGAATTACTATTTTGAGACTGCACTACTAAAATTGAAATTTACGGCACTTATATTGTGTTTTAGGGGTCAAAATTCATTTATCAAAGATCCATGACATCTCACGATATTCCCCTCATTATTAGCTTTCCAACGGTTCAAACGGCGAGTAAATTGGAGCTATGGTGCAAAAGTTATGGCTCCCAGAAGTTCTGTCATCAATTGGGGTACACCCGTCACCTGAATTGTTGCCCGGATCACTGGGGTCTAAGAGTCTCATAAATATAGGTGAATTAAAAGTGATATCTTGACTTCAACCTTGTTTTATCTAATGTGGAGTGAAAGGAAAGAAATTCAAGATGAATGACACATGGAATAATTTGAATTACTTCAAATCATAAAAAATGTGGCAAAGGGAAAAAAGGGATACAATGACAATAAAGTGTCATTCCTTATCATAAGAATGAGGTAAATGGAGGAAAACATGCTAACACAGATTATTGAGCAAATAAAATCTACCAAAAGAAGCAAAATCTAAGGTTGAGAACAAGGATGAATAATATTTTATTATAAATTTTATGACAAGATGGTAATTTTATGAGGAAGGCCAAGTCATATCCATAGTCTTACATTGTAACTCATAAAAGAGAAACCCACAAGGTTGCCAAAAAATATGTAAATAATAAATTAAATAATAAATATGGTATTTATGAGGAAGTCCAAGTCATATCCATGGTCTTACACTACAACTCACAAAAGATAAATCCAGAGGATGTAAAACAAATTGTGTAAAAAGAGTATGAAGATAAAGAATGTTATGGTACATCACGAGGAAGACTGGGTCTTATCCACACTTTTATAATGAAACTCATGAGAGAAAGATAAAATTAAAAGACCAAAAAAGGAAGGATTAAAGGTTTGTAATAAAAGAGAACTATTGTAGAGGGAGAGACCCATGTAAGTAACCTACAAAAAGTATTAGATAGATGTAGATAGAAAGCATGTAAAGAAGGAAATGTTTAGGAAAAATACTTCTTAAGTAATTGTGCATTGGTTGGCTCTTTGAAAACATGGCCTTCATTAGTTTGAAGGTAATAAGTTCTTGTACCAAGAATATCTTTGACTAAATAGGAACCCCACCATTTTTGGGTGTATTTACCTTCTTTATCGTGGGTGTAATCTAATTTAAGGATAATATCACCAACATTAAAAGCGCAAATTTTGACGTGTTTGTTCTTTTGTTTGGAAATATAAGCCTTGTATTGGAAGTTATGTTGCAAGGTAAAAATATGGTGTTTATAAAGGAGATCAAGAGCATAAAAGTGAGCATTATGTAAGTATGCATTGGGAATGATACCATGAAGAGATATATGAAGAAAGGGAAGCTTGAATTCCAATGGAAGAACTTATTTAGAATTGTAGACTAAAGAGAATAGCATTGCCCTAGTGGTAGTATGTATGCTAGTCTGATAGGCCCAAAGAGTAGGATAGAGGTGAATGTGCCAATTCATGTGGGTTTCATGAATTGTCTTTAGGATAATTTTGTTAATAATTTTTCTAGTGGCCTCAGCTTGACCATTACATTGTAGATGATAAGGTATAGAAAATTTGTGATTGATCTTGAATTTAGCATAGAGATATTTAACATCCTTGTTTTTGAAATTACCACCATTATTTGAAACGATAGCATGGGAAAAATAAAGTGGAAAATGATTTGATTAAGGATAAATTTGGCAATGGTGTTACTAGTGACATTAAAAAGAGGAATGGTTTCAACCCATTTGGTAAAATATTCGATAGTGGTTATGATAAAAACATGTCTATCTTGGGAATGAGGTAATTTGTTGATGAGATCTAATCCCCACATGGAAAATGGCCAAGGAGATTCAATAGTTTGAAGACCAGTTAGAGGTGAATGAATTAGATCATCATGAAGTTGGTAAGGAGTACATCTTTTAGCGAGTTTGATTGCATCCTTTTCAAGAGTAGGAAAAAATTAACCCATACATAGGTATTTGTAAGCTATATCATATTTGTTACAGTGGCCACAGTAAATGCCCCCATGTGCTTGTTCAAAAAGAGGAGGGACCTCATCTTGTATAACAAAACAGAGTAAGGTACTTTCAACATTATGATATTAAAGGAGGTTATATCAAAATACATACTTAAAAGTTTGTTTATAAATATGTGTCTTTTTGTAAGAGTCTAAGTTAGGAGGATAAGTTTGATCTTCCAAGAATTGAATAATGCCTTTATACCACAGGCTTTATCAAATGATGATATCCTCAATGTGGAAGATAAGTGAATCCAGTGGTTGAGTAGAAGATAGAGATTTTCTCATTTATATAAGAAAATTAGGATCAAAAATAAATTGGTGAGGATGAAAGAGAGAAGCTAAAGAAGCTAAGGAGTCAGCAATGGAATTTTGATCTCTAGGGATAGGCTCAATGGTGAAAGAGATGAAATATTTAGCAAGAGTGGTTGAAATTTGATGATAGGTGATGATATTTTTGATTTTGAATTGGTAATCACCATTGACTTGATGTCAAATACGTTGGGAATCACCTAAGGCATGCAAATATTGAATGTTTAGATCAAGAGCAACTCTCATGCCTAAGATGAGGGCTTTGTATTTGGCCATATTATTGGTGACATCAAATGTTAAAAAAATATATAAAGGTATGATCTTGCCAAAATTATTTGTAAGAATGAAAACTACCCCTTAAAGACATTTAGCACCATCAAAATGAAGGGTCCAAGTATCTTCATGTAATCCAACATTAATTTTAGGGAGCTCCTCAATGATTACTTTGGGTTTAGTAGTGTCAAAGGGAATAGAGGATTCATAATATTATTGGCTTCAAGATCAGTGGTAAGGTTATGAAAGTAATCTTTGAGAGAAATATCTTGATTAAGACCTTTAATATAGAGAATATTGTCATCTGGGAGACTATCTTGAAGGTGATTGGTAGTTGGCATAGGATCTTGGACAAAATTATTAGCTATGACTTGCCCTTTAATAAATTTTTGAGTTACAATGTGGAGATCAAATTACATAAGGAGGACCATCTATTTTCCAATTCTATCTCTAAGAAGAAAGGCTTTAGATAATAAGTGGTGAAGGGGTTCAGAATGAATGATGGCATAAGTAGTCTCATAAAGCATGTAATGGTGAAGCTTTTTAGCTACAAAATAGATGGTGAGGTAATCACGTTTGACTTTGGTATAAAATTTGTTATAATTAATGAGGTTTTGACTATTATAATAAATAGAATACTATTTTTTAGTATCATCTTGTTGGGCAAGCATTGCCCCAACTGATATAGGTGTGGAAGAAGTATATAGAATCAAGGGTTGATCATTAGAAGGAGGATGAAGTGTAGGTAGGTGAAGTAATGACTATTTCATGTTATCAAAGACTTTTTGACATGGGTCCATCCATTATAAGGCATTACCTTTATTAAAAAGAGAATTTATGGAGTGGATATAATAAGCCATTTTGGGGGAAAATCATCTAATTGCCCCAAGATTGCTTAAGTAAAAATGTCAAGAATGGATCAAGGAATGGGCGTGTTGACAATGTCACTAATCTTAGCAGGGTCAACATTGATGTCATGGAGAGAGACTAGAAATCCTAACAATTTATAAGATGTGACACCAAAGACACATTTGTAAGGATTTAGTCTAACCCAATATTTGAGAAGATGGTCAAAGATGATAGAAAGATATAAGAGATGAGTTTGATGAATTTTGGATTTAGTAAGGTCATCCACATAGGTTTCAACAACATTTGTGGATAAGATCATGAAAGATATGGGTCATTGTTCATTGGTAAGTGGCTCCAACATTTTTGAGGTTGAAGGGCATTTTGACATAGCAATAAGTGCCCCATTCCATTGTGAAAGTGGTCTTATGTTGGTCCTTAGAGGTAATGTGAATCTAATTGTAGCTCAAAATTCCATCCATAAGAGATAACATTTCATAACCAATTTTGGAATCAATGATGGCATCTATAGAAGGTAAAGGGAAGCTATCCTCGGGATAAGTAAGGTTAAGATTATAAAAATTGATACAAATTCAAATGACCATAGTGACATTTTTTTGAATGGGAACAATGTTAGAAACCCATTCATAATAGTCTACTAGTTTGATAAATTTATCATTGATTAATTTGATGATTTCTTTGTGACATAGGGTGGAAACCTCAGGTGGAAATTTCCTTTGCTTTTGATGTACAGGTTTAACATCAAGACAAGTAATAATGTTATGCACCACAATGCTAGGGTTAATACCAGGCATGTCCTCATAGAACCAAGCAAAAACTTCATGATACCTATCAAAGAATAAGCTAAAATTATCATGTTTGGTAGGTGAGATTTCACAAGATACTATAATTGGTTGAGGATAGGATGGAGTACCATACTCAATGTGAGTGGTTTATTCGATAAGCATAGCATTTCCATCTTGGAAATGCTATGGTGCATTAGGTAAGGTAAAAATTGGATTAGTTTTAGGATCAATGCTAACAATGAAGTTGTTGAAACAAAGGGTTTTAGTTTTAAAATTCCCAATTTTATGATGTTTCCAAGGAATTTGAAGTTCTAGGCATGAAGTATTTCAAGAATAACTTTATCACTAGACAAGGTGGGAAGAGGCCATAATACTCAACATCTACTTTGAGATCAAGAATTTGATTACCATGGTGATCATACTTAGAATGTATCCAATGGACATCGGTTACCTTATTATCTAATGTAATCTCAGAAGTAGGAAAGTTAGATGGATTAGAAGAGATTGGAATGTCATTGGTTTTGGTGATAAGGGAAGGATCAGATGAAATGATTGGATTCAAAGGTAGTAAAAGAGATGCAAGAATTTTTGGAGGTTTAGAAGGTATAATTTTCTCTACCACCCAAAAGAGTATCAAGAAGTGGAGAATTGGTAGAATCCACATAACCTTTGGGATCTAAGTCATGATCTATATAAATCGTATGGACATCCCAATTAAAAGCATGAATTTGAGCTAATATTTTTTGATAATGCTGGACATCCAAATTTTGAGATTGAGCTTGGACCATTATGTAATTATCATCATATGTTGGAGAAATTTTACATGCTTGAGAGTCGAGAGGAATTTTAGAAGGTGAAATCCACATATTAATAAATGTATGAGGAGACATGATGAGAGGATCTAGAAATAATTTGGCCACTCTAAAATCATTGCAAGTGAAGGCATATTCAGGTAAAGAAGGCTCTTTAGCATCACATGGAGGGATAAAATCAGTAATCTCATTAATAAGATAATAGTAAAATCCCTAGATAATAAAGGAGTAAGCCACTATGAAATGTATGGAGGTAGATTGGTGGTATTGTAAGTATGTTGCAATTTATTATGTTCATCATCATCAAAATTTGTAAGAGTGACTTGTAAATCAGGATTGATATTGATGAATGTAGGTAAAGGAGCACTATTGATATTAGGAATGGTAGGAATATGATACTAAGATTTGGGATTAGGAAGTTGAATACTCCATAGGTTGGGATCAATTTCATGCTTGTATCATTTCTCATTATGTATGAATTTAATGTATTGGCTATCAAAATAATTAATATCCCTCATTCTATGAGTCTATAGATGACCAAGGAGTATATTATAAGACAAGGGTAAGTCAAAGACCATGAACTTAGTTTGAATGGTCTTAGGTCTAATGGTTAATGGAAGCCAAATTCAACCAAGTGGTTTTTTATTAGTCTTATCAAAACCATGATAGGTAGATGGGTTTTCTTGATATGATCCTTATTATAACCAAGTTGTTGGATTAGCCACAAAGATGTCGCATTAATACTAGAACCTTCATCAACTAAAACTTTATGGATAAGGGTAGTAATAATGGCTATTTTAATAAAAAGTGGTAGATCATCAATACAAAAAATAATTTCATCATTAATCATGTCCTCTTTAAGAAATTAAATAGAGGTCTTGGAAGAAAGACACATAGTTTCAATGGTATTTACATTGGTAGGTTGAGATTCAATAGAAGGTGGTTAGTGGTTATTATAACCAAGTTGTTGGATTAGCCACAAAGATGTCACATTAATACCTAAACCTTCATCAACTAAAAATTTATGGATAAGGGTAGTACTAATGGCTATTTTAATAAAAGGTGGTAGATCATCAGTACAAAAAAGAATTTCATCATTAATCATGTCCTCTTTAAGAAATTAAATAGAGGTCTTGGAAGAAAGACACATAGTTTCAATGGTATTTACATTGGTAGGTTGAGATTCAATAGAAGGTGGGCCTCATATTTACATTGGTAGGTTGAGATTCATACTCATGAGGGATGGGTTCTTGTGATCCGTTACTCATATATGTCAAAGTAGGTTGACCCAAAATTATGCAGCTGAATCCTAAAATCATATTACATAACATTCATCGATAGAGGATGGATCTTCAATTTCTTGGAGTTGTTGCATAATGAAATTACAATGATAGGGAGAAGTACGAACCAAATCCATAAGTGGAATCTTACAAGGCATAGAGTTAAGTTCTTCAAGAAAGTTATAATGAGATTTAGAAGAAGAACCAACATGAGGTTTATGAGGTAAAGTAGTTTTTTAAAGAATGGATGTGGTTGGAGGTTTGAAAAGAGGAAGTGGTTCCTCATGAGATTCTAAAGCTAGATTAGCAGTTATAGTATCTTTGAGATTTTTCTCTTCTAAAGATGGATTCTTAGGTTTGGTAATAGGATCTTCGTGAGCTAGCTTGTGATGATAATTAAACTTAGCAATGTTAACATATTGAGAATTATTATAATATTGGTCATAATTAGCATCAATGGCAAAAACATCCTTGGTGTTTTTTTTATTATTAGTATTAGCAAAAAAAATGGTTATTAGAGGTAAAAGCTTTGGAAACCTATCATTTTTGAGAAGCAGTGGTGTATTCTTAATGATGAAGGTTGATCAGGGCTTCATGGTTAAATGAATCACCAAGCATATAGGAGACAATAAATTTAGTGATCCCTCTACAAGATTCATGAGAATGACCAATGTCAGTGTGGAACTAACAAAATTGATTAGGGCCATACCACTTAGAAGGATTGTTAGGATAAGTGAAAGGTCTAGAGGGTAGTAAGAGTTGTTTAATTTATTTCACAAAAAGTGGTGTGTGAGAATATGAAGGGATGTTAGATTTGGCAACTCTTGGTTTGGTTGGTGGAGTATTACTAGTGATAGCATTGGTAGATGTTTGAAAATATCCTTTGAAAAGTTTAGGATTAGGTTCAAATTGCTTCATGAGAAAGTCTTGATGTTTAGCTCGATCAAGAGCTTCATTAAGTGTTTGGGGAGAAGAGGTTTAGACCTTATATTGAAGAGGAGTTAAAGCAGTGATAAAGAGTTTAAACAAGTTATCATTAGTCATGTTATGGTCAAATTTGTAGGCTAATGAGTTCCATCTTTTGATAAAGTCATGAGTTGATTTAGTGGGAGATTACTTAGCATTGATGAAGTGGAAGATCAAAGTGTTGAAACTCTTTAACTAAAGTATTAACCAAATCTTCAAGTTGCCAAATAGAATTTTGGGGTAATTGTTTATACCATTATAATACATTGCCATTAAAGATTTTGACTAAGTGTTTAATAGTGGCAAAGGTATTAGTTTGGATCCACTCTTTGTAAAGGTTTACAAAAGCTTTGAGAAATGAGGCAGGGTCTTTAGTTCAATCACACTTGATAGTTGGAGATATGTTACCAATATTAATGAAAATAATGAAGGGAGATAAAGGCTAATTTTGAATAGTTTTAAGCATCTTATTACTCATTATGGGCTGAGGCATAACATTACTTAAGGCATCTCTAAGAGGCGGAGGAATATAATTGGGATTGGCTTGAGGATGGATAGTCATAGGTCAATTAGCCACATTAATCAAATGATGTTGAAGTTTCATCATTTGGTTGGTGTTAGAGCTTTGCATTATGTTCATTTGTTGGATAACTTGGGCAAGAAGTTGAGTTGTATCAAGAGGTGGGTTGGTGTTGGTAGGAGTACTCCCCAAATTGGTATTAGGGGGAGGGTTATTAGAAGATGGATTGTTAGTGTGATTATTGATTAAACTTGTGTCAAGTGTTCTCACATTAGTTTGAAGGTTTTGAATATGAGAAGCATAATGGTAAGTATAGAAAAGATCAGACCCATCAACTTCATCTTGAGGTGTGATTTGTACCATGTTACAAAAGATGGATGAAGGAGGTGAAAAGGTGCCCTAAGAGTGATGGTGCTCTTGGGAGGAAAAGAGAGGAAGAAATGAACATCCCATATAGTATTTAAATGGATTCAAGCTATCTAAGAAGATTATGATAAGAGACTTCATGATGACTTTAGATAAATGAATAAATGCTAAGAATGATAAATAGAGAAGGCAAAAAATTGTACAAATTCAACTGGGTCGACCTAGTACAAAGAACAGGGTCTAAAATTTGATGAAACGAGAATATAGGGTCGATTGGTTTGACCTAGTTATATATCATGAACAAGAAGTAAGTAGTAAAAGATACAAGGTTGATTGGGTCAACCTAGTTCTATAGCTGAGGAGCATAAAAGAATACTATGTTGATAGAATTGATTGTGTACTAAAACAAGAATAATTTTACAAGTAATTATGAAAGAAAGACATGAAAAGAAACACACAATCAATTAGATCAATGAAGTTGATCCAATTGAGGCACACAACACAAAACCTTACACCAATGTTGGCTAACACAAGTTTGTGCAATACAACATACAATGGAACAAAGATCAAGCAATCAACATGGAAATTAAAAGTTAAGTGGTCAACCTAAATGTTTTTATATTATTATAATATGATTTTAGATGTAACAAGAATTTGGCTTGTAAATAAGGAACCAAAAATCAATCTTAGGATGGTTTCAAGATGTTTGGGTTGAAAGGGATATGTATTGGCAATGGTATCAGCTTGGTATTAGGGCTTAACCCCTCACTTCACACATCAAACTGATAAGGGTGTCAGGTGCTTAGCCAAAATATACCATTAATCATATGTTTATACTTGGTTAGAAAACCAAGTTGGCTTCCCCCTTGGTGATGAAATCTATGTAGGTAGGCCTTGGGTAGACAATTGTTAAAATATTTTTTATGATTTTATGATTTGGTAGTGTGTGCATAAAAGAGAAAATAGTGAAACTAAATGGTATATTGCAAACCACCTAATTAGACTATGTGATTTATTCTAAGCATGCAAGCAATAAGAAATGAAAGTGTCAACTAATTACTAGTATCTAAGGGTTAATTCCAACTTTAAAACATAGTACAATGTCAATTTAGTTGACAATGTATTTAGAGAATACATAACAAGGTTGATAATGTCACCTTCGTATTATAGAAGCAAAAATTTTGGAATTGAACTACATCGACAGAGTCGACTTAGCTTTCTAGACTGTACATAAAATATAGAACTATGTCGATAGGATCGACTTAGTTGATATTACAAGGGAAGTTTTAAAGATTGTAAACTATGAAAAATAAAACTATAACAAACGCTAGAAATGACAAAGAAGGATAAAAAGGAACCTTGGTGGGTTGAGGATGCAAAGAAGTGAGATTGATATTGAATAACCTTGATTTGTACTTGAAAAATCTACTAACTATGTCAACTGGGTCAACCAAGATTTGCAAAAACCTATTGCTAACAACCTAAAAATGTACAAGTTGACTAGGTTGACCTAGTATGTTGAATCTAATGTTTGAAAGTGTACAAGGTCGATTGAGTCAACCTAGTAGTCTGAACTAGAATTTTAGAAAACCTACATAAATAGAATAGAGTCATTTTGAATATGAATATGTGTTAAAACTATGCATATAAGTTAGTACTATGTCAATACAGTCAACCTAACATTGTAAATATATAAAAAATAAAATGATGAAATGATGAAATAAGTGAATAAAAACTTGCAAGGGTTAGATTCACATTGGGTTCACCAAGATATATGAAATCATAAATTCATCATGTATATAAATCAATCCTAACTCAAAGAAGATGGATCATACCATACACTTTTGATTGGCGACATATTTGTTAAGCAAGAACATGACCAACATGGGGATCTACTAGACCCGATTAGGGGATCTCTTATTGTAATACACTATGTTAGGGAGGGTTCCAAAGCCTCTAGTCAAGCACAATAATGCAATAACCCTAAGGGGGTCTTGAGTTTTAATATTTCACCAAAACTAATAACAATTAAAGTAAATCTAATATAGTGCTCACCAAAGCTTGTGTCATAACATGAGGCCAGTAAACAATCAAAATATGTATAGGAGAATCTCAATTAAGCTAAGTATGAGTAAGACCCTAATACATGGAATATGAAGATTAATATTATTCAAAGACAATACTTATCTTACTTCTACCTACTAAAAAGAGGAGCAAAGTTAGAGAATACTTCCGTTAATGATGAACCCATTGAGACTTAATCTACCCTTGGCCAAAGGGGTTTTGCAAGAGGTTGTTGTGGTTTGTAATGATCATTAAGAAAGGACAAAGCATCTAAGACTTATCCACAAGACTAGATTCTTTAAGTAGAAACCTTAAGCTAAGACTCCTCAAGTAGAATGGTGGAAGAGAATATTGTAAATAAATGAGAGTGAATAAGAGCTCTTTATTGCATATTGAAATAATGATGAGATGATGTTGTATATATAGGTAGATTTGACCCTTAACCCTTTTAAAAATCCTAGTCAACTTAGTCAACCTAGCACAATTTTAGATAATTATTCACTAGGTCATGACCTGGGTTAGCCAAAGGCCAAACTAGTTCCTACATGAAAATCACTTGAAACTATACAAGGTCAACCCAATCGACCTAGTATAGCTGACTAACAAAAGGGACTTAAGGTGAGGAAAAAAGGGATGGAAAGTGGTAAAAAATTGGAGTGTGAAAAAGAGGATTAATAGCATAGGGAATAGTTTTAGGAGTTGGTTGGATTGGTAATATGTGGTAATAAGGGACACCAATCCTACAAAGCACCAATGGTATTCCCACCACTTCCCCAATGTACCCTTTAAGACATGCACTCAGAGAGATTGAGTCTCGATAAGTTCCTACAAGATGTAAAGCATCAATATTTGATAAAAATTGAAAATATTATGTGTATACATAAGATTCCAAGTGGTCATGCTCAAATCTAGTTGATATTCTATCTTGGACACCTACATCCAAGTCAGATAGTAGCACCAATGCAACCATCCAGATCCGACACAAGAGTGTAAGGCCATAAAATGTAATTTTCTAGAATCTGTCGATTGATCCAAAATACAAATCTAGTTTACTTTTAGCCTATTCTATATCAAATTTTCATGCATAAAGTAAACCATCTAAGTATTCTTGTTTCTAATTTATTATAATTTCAATCAATAGTTATACTTTTTATTTTTAGCATATCTCAGTGTTATAAATTCAGGACATTATTTATTTGAGTTTACAAATTAATTGGCTTGCTATAAATATATTTATCACCTTGTAATTTTTCATTTCTATATTCTTAACCATATACTATATTGACCCCTCTTAATTTAGGGTTAAGCAAAGCTCAAAATATTTCAAACCTCATGTTTGTTCAAGTGATATCCAATTTCTTGATAATAATTCTAAAATTATGACAATGTACTTTGAAGCATGTGATGAAATTAATGTTTGGATTTTTTTGATGGTGTTAATGCATTGGAATGACATGTTGGCACTAATGTCATCACTAGAAAATATTGTGAATTGGGTCACATATAAATCTTAGATTTTGGAAACATGTAAATTTCAATTCAGGCAAAGAAAATTTGAGAGAGATACTTTAAAACTTTTTTAAAAATTATCAAATTTGAGTTCTTATGAATATAAAACAATATTCTTTTGAGTTTTCAATATCTTGATTGTTTAAAACTAAATAGATATTTTATTGCATCCAATTTCTTCATGTATTTATATGTAATGTTGCATGTTGCATTGTTTCAAACCACTTTCTAACTATATTTCAAATTTCAAAATTCCACAACCCTTATATCCTCCCAAGCCTTGTAAAATTTTCAACCTAGTGACTGTGTTTGTTTCTAAGGTAGACATAGTGGTTATAATTGCCTATGTTAGGATAGGTAGCTTCTATGGATGCCCCCTAGGCAATAGACTCTCTAAGGTAATCATATTGATATTTAATATAGTAAAAAAAGGTACATTGCAAATAGTCTTTAGAAATTTGTGATGGCATCATTCCAAGCTAACATCATCCCACTTATTAGGTGCCCAAGTCAAACATTATTTGGCATGTATCCAAAATTCATTGGAAAATTACCATATCTACAAGGAGGCAAACACTTGATAGAAACAAAAAGAATTTAATCCATAAAAATAAATGAAAATTAAATATAAAGTATAATATCAGCTTGGTATATTCGACTCTAAACTTCAAAACTAGAATAAAGCAATCTTTCAATAAATTCTAACATTATAAACAAAAAAATCAAATACATTCATTTCCTTCAAATTTTAAATATAGATAGCCATATAACTTTCAATTCCATCCTCAACATATTTTTGAGTGATTGCAACATAACTTTCCTAGTTTATGTAGTTCTTTAATGATTTGGTTCAAGCCTCATCAAGTCAACTTCTAAGATCAAATTATATGAACTAGACTCATCTACCATGCCATCATAGAGATATTACAACCCATATGAATAGGAAATTTGTAGATAGAGAACTACCTAAGTTGAATAACATGCAAGGTATAAGTTTTCCCAGAACATTTATCTTACAAATGTTAATTATTTATAGCTAGAAGTTTTTTTCTTGAGCTAACTAGGCAAAGTGATTCAAGCATATATAGATAACTACATTGAAAACACAAGTCATACCTAATGGCCTCTTAGAAATAACTTCTAAGTTGGAAGGGAAACTACTCTTTAGCTTGTGTAGAAAGTCTAGAGATTTTAGTATGCCATTCAGAAGATCACAAACCTATAAATACCATTAAATATATTCAATATCTAGATGTCAAAAACAAGATACCGATTTCAATATGTTGAATTGAAAAAAAATACAAATCATGGCATGTAGCTTCTTTGCAACATATCAGTTGGACAAATAAATCAATGTAGGTAGTTTGTTGATAAGAAAACTTGTTAATGGATTTGTCACTACATGTATGTATTCCATAGCATGCATTCAATTCCATCTACAACATAACAAAGTAATACCATGATGATAAAACATGATTGTTGGTCAATAACATAATGATGATATGAAATTTAAATTAAATTTTAAATGATGATTCCATGATGGACTATGGTTTTATTTATTAATGTTATTTATTATTAAAATTATGGATTTGACCTTGTCATACCATAGAGGTACCACATTGTATCTATTTTTTGTGCAGATGATAGAGATGAAAAAAACATTATATTAATGTTGAGATGATTTGGTATGGGATCTACATATTGTCCATCGGGGTGTAATTTAAGTCAACATGATGTAGTGGGAGCTCCAATAGAGGACAACTATAAATAATCGACCCTAACAATGAAATTGGTAATGATAGACACCTTGTATATGGATGTGTTATGTGGCACTTTGACCTCAAAGACACTTGACATATTATGAATGGGTGACCTAAATACAAAGAGATACAATACATTTTAATATGGGTTATTCTTCACATAAGCACATGATAATGGAAAAATAAATAAAAATTAAAATAAGTAGATGCTTCGTGGCCATGAAATTATCAATGGATTTGTTGATCTCCTTTGGAACGAATAAAGAGAATCGAACAAACAATCACTATGAAAATAAGAGATTTAAAAATATATAAAGGATGCTCAAGTAGTTAAGAGTTAAGTTTGACAATCCTATCTTTTATCATTGGATAGAATTGAATGAGCAAGAAGCTACAATTCTCAGTGACAATTCTTAAAAATTAAATGGTCAAGAGAAGCTAGACATGTTGCCTTAAAAATGATGGAAGATATTATGTGAAAGAAAGGACTAATATTTATAAACAATGTGGTCTTAAAAAGATCTCACGGCCACTAAGATTTGGTTACAAATCAAGTTGAGTTAAGGGAAGCCAAAGAGAAATTGGGATGGAAATCACATTGTAGATCGCGTGTTGACTAAGCATGCCGCATCTTGCCTAAGGTAATCCTTGTTATTTCCTATGAACCTTTACCATTTTTTCCATGGAAGGATGTGGTAGATTTGTTGATTTGAGGATTTTTTTTGCAATTCCCCTTATTTTGGGATATTTGCATCTATTTCCTTTCCCTTTTGTCAAGGATGTGGTTGATTTAATGATCAGTGGATCTTGTGATTGTGGAAAATTTTCCCTACGTGATTAATTGCATTTGATGATAGTCATTAGACTGTCTAACCCTTTTTATATTGATTCTTCTCCTTGATTTTCTTTTATATATTTTTCCATCCTCTATAATTCTTTGGGTGGGTTAGATGGAGGAGAAGAATAACGCTTTGCATTAGTAGTACTTTTGTGTTCTTTGAGTTATATTGTTATCTATCTAAAGGCCTCTGCCAAGGCCTGGGAGAGGCCATTAAGTCCCAAAATAGTGTTTTGGGGGGTTTTGGACTCATGTGGGGTTAAATGTATCCACCCAATGCAAGATTATTTATAATTAAGCATGTGATTACATGCCTTGACAATGATTGGATCTCTAGCAACTATTGATTTGTTAATGTAGGTTTTTTTCCCACTTTTGGTTTTACCTAAATATTTATTAATCAGCATGCTTAGGGTTATTAATGGCATTAGTGAAAATAAACTTAATGTGGTTTCTAGTTATGAGTTGGGTCATTACCTTTTTGGTGATCTAATATCTCACTATATAATGTACCTCCTTTGTACTTTTTGGCTAATGAACTAATATGAAGCTCACTTTTGCTTTGTATTGCTCTCACCTAATCCTAAGGTTTTCATGCAATCTATGATGTTTAAAGATCTTGGAGTGATCTAACAAGGTATTAGAGCTCTGATCTAACAACCACTTTTCCATTTCTAAAATACTCAGTGAGATCTTTCCTGCATGCATTCTTAGTAGCTTTTTTGATTTTTTAGTTTTTCATAGGTTTGGTGGGATTTCATGAAAATCCATGCAAACTATATAACTAAAATCTTAAATATCAAAAAGGATAATGTTATCATATCTAGAAGGCATCAAAACCCTAAGATCAATTGTAAACATGACCCATTTTTGTGATAGTCATTTTTGAGGATTTTTTGAGTGTTTCAAGTCTTTTTCAATGGTTTCATGCATATCCAAATAGTAGGATTCTTAAATCAGAAAATAATTTCAGGGTTTTTCCTAATTTTTTGATTTCTCAAATGGGTGTTTGTTAGTTTTTGGAGGATCCATACCAAATCTGCATATTTTCAAGTTTTCTAGTTTTAGTGAAGTTTTCAACCCTTGCAAGTAGCTTTAGAAGTTTATCAAACTTTTGGCATCGAGAAAATAGATGATATCAAACATTTAACTTGATAGAAATAAGGGCCCCTTTGGATATTTGTGCCTATAAAACCCAACACCTTCTCAAGTAGGCTCTGAATTTTGATGACATGTTCAGCACACCATCAAATCTTATTGAGTGCAAAAACATTGCTCAGACCTCGACACACCCTATGGATTTTGATAAATGCAAAAACACCCTATGGATTTTGACCACCCCTTTTTCACTCCATCAAATTTAATCATTGAAATGTGCTACTATTCATTTTAAATTTGAAGGCCTTTTCGGATGATATCACTCACACGTCAATTAAAATAGGGAGGGGGAACACCCACAAAAGGTTTTAGCCCCTAGTCACTTCCAACCCAAAAATGCTTAAATTTTTCTCAAAAAAGGCTTATGTTTTTCTTTGAAAAGTTGATGCATGAAATTTTCTTTTGAGGAAGTTAATTCAAAACAATTCATCGCTATTTTTGCCTAAATTTTCCATGCAAGCAAGATTTTCAAATGACTATAACTTTTGATCGGTAATATTTTTTTAGTATCATCTTCTTTGAAAGTGCCTATTTTTTTGTGATCTATGTATTGGTGATATTTTAAATCCATCTATACCTACCTATTATTCACAAATTATACCTCTTGGATGTATTATCAATAGGGTCTGATGTCCCTCCAATTCTTTCATACTTACACACAAATTGTTCAAGATGCATCAATGGAGGTGTCTGACATCTATATGAGGATGTTTGTATTTGAAACATTAGGGGGTATCACTCTTGATAGTTCTAAGGGGGTATTGTGGTGTTGTGCTTTATTTAGTGTCTCTTCTACACATTCTCATTTTATGTAGTGTTGATTTCTGCACTTATTGATCATTTGGATGCATTATCAATTATGTCTGATGTCCTCTTCATGAGCGTGCATTGTTCTTGTAACTAAGGGCCATTACAATTGTTTTGTGTAGTCTTGCACTTCTTTGGTGTTTTCTCTCAATCATGTTGACTTCACTTGAGAGATACTTGTGGAGAAAAGTTGACTTTACACCACTGGTTCTTCTTGAAAATAGAAACTATGCTTCCTGGCATGCTTACATGGAACAATTATTCATGAAAAGGGGAAATAATAGTAGTCCATTCCTATATGGATAGATACCTACTCCCATTGATTTTGACAAGTACATTAAGTTGGCTAACACTTGTGACAAGGTTTGTGGTATTTTGTTGCACATTTCATGGGATCTACATCACCATGTGTCTTGATATTATTCAGAGCATCTTTCAGTCTCTTTTTAGAGATCCTATTGAGATTTATATCACTCCTCCTCCACTTCCTATCATCTCTTCAAAAACTATTGTACCCTCTCCTCCTACTCCTATTTTCTATGAGGACACATCCATTATGGACAGTTCTATTCCTTATATTGAGCCACTACTAAGGGATGAGATTCTGTATGACCTTAGTGTTCCCATTGCATATTCTGATCCCTAACCTATGCATGATGTTGTTCTTCTAGAGCCATCATAGATTGGTAACTTGGAGTAATCTACTATTTTCAGTGAGAGTGCACCTTGTGAGAGCATCAACATCTCATATGTTCTTATGGATATTTAGTCTATGGATTTGCATGATTCATTTGTAGTCTCTTCTTCAACTTCAAGGGTTGTTGAGTCGTGCTCTCCACTTCACATGGACATTCCTTCAGCGAATGCTCCATGCCATTCTTCTTTATCAAAATCACATATACTTTATGACACTTTGGAGCCTGATCACATCTCTAAGATTATTGACTCTTAATCTAGCATATATGACTATAGTAGTGATGGGGACACACCTCCACGATCTCCTTATCACATTACATATATTGTGAGGTTAGTTCTTGATCCACCTACCTCTAGTCCATTTTAGACATTACAAGGTGTAGGTATATTTTTCTAAGACTCAACAGACATTAAATAGTCTTGTATACAACTACAGGGCATTATGCAGTCTATTTTAGCCTATATTCCCATTACACCATCATTGCATAGAGCAGTTGGCTTATCTACTATGCATTAGGAGCATAGTTCCTTATATAAGAACAACACCTTGGTTGAAGATCCATCAAGCACTTGGTGGGCACATTCATTGTCTGAGGTGATCTACTCTTCATTGCACCTACTTATGACGTGTTCACTTTAGTGGCATTACATTTAGTGCTTGTATATGATCTTGCCAAACCTATGCCACACTTTTGTTTTCGACCCTACTCAGAGTTATTTATATTGTTGTATCGTTCATCTTATAATATAGAATGGTCAAACTTCCAATACACCATTTGTATTCTTCTTTTGTCAAAGGAAAGAAACATTGTTCTATACGGATGGAACTTCTTTAGTCTTCAAGCAAAGGATCTCAGCAACAACATTCATCATTTTATGAGCACTATTGTAAGTAACTTCAACATCTTCTATGGGAACTTCTTAGTTCTCCTCTTTATGTTCCCTATTGCTCTCACTAGTGGATGCATTGTCAATTGTACCCAATGTCCTTAGAGCATGCACTTTCTCTTGCTTTGCTCTCTTTTAGGGGAGGAGTTTTGTCCTACTGTTTTTCTCTTTTTCTCCATTTTATTGGAGTTGCATTGTGCTTGGGTACCTCATCAGGGCTTGTTGCTAAAACCCAATTCTTTTACCCACCTGAGATACACTTCAAGCCAGGGGAGGGGGTGGTGGGGAGGGGTTGGTGAGGGTTAGTGTAGTCTTTTTTCCCACTTTTAGTTTTACTTACACAGTTATTAGTCAACTTGTGTAGGATTAGTAAGGTCGTTAGGGTAAATACACTTAATGTGTTTTCTAATTATGAGTTGAGTCATTACCTTTTTAGTGACCTAATCTCTCACTATATAATATACCTCTTTTGTACTTTTTGGCTAATGAAATAATAAGATCACTTTTGCTTTGCATTCCTCTCACGCAATCCTAGGGTTTTCATGCAATTTGTGACATTTAGAGATCTTAGAGGTGTCTAACAGGATTTAGGGACCCTGTTTTGATGTGACATTATTATATCTTTTGAATGTTTTATTATGGTTTCATGTTGTTGCGAATCTCTATATGTTGATTGATTTGATAAGCATTTATTTAGTTATCTCATAACACTTCTTATAAATTTCACCTTGTGTTTATTATTGTTTCTTGATTAGACCCTTGTGTGAACCTTTCCCTTTTAGCTCATTGGTTATAGATGAATCAGAACAATTGAATAGACTAGATAGTGAGGTACTACCTGGGGATAAAATATTAGGCTGCATTCAGTAGGTTATATAGTGGTAAATTTAGAAGATTCCTCATTCCCCCTTATGGACATGTGCACTAGTTGTGAGGGTGGTTTGGTGGAGCATGACGACAAATCATCTCCTCATATGGTATCTGTATCTAATCACGTGGAAATCAACCATTGAACAAGCAAACTTCTTGGTGTCATGGTGCATGCATTCTGACTTTTAATTCAATGTCAATTATAAATATTTAAGAAAAATCTAAATACTGAGATAGTTTTGATATTGCACAATGGTAGAAATGCATTTTGACATCGCTATGTTGTGTTTATTTCCTTGAGTTCTTTTGCATTATCTGAAATGTTTAGGAGTAGAAAAGAATAGTTTTTCATTATTGAAGTATTGGAAGCCACAAGGATTATAGTTGATATTGCATAATGAAATATTAAAATGCCAAAGCTTACTACCATGTGTTATTTCATTAAGATCAAATGTGAAATCTAGAATGTTTATGAGAAGGATATAATAGTGTGTTACTTTTTTAAATCATACTAAATGTTGTTTAATAATTTAGTTCCTTTTAAAGGAATAGACATGTTTAAGCTTTGAATAAATGAAATCACCATGATTTTTTGTCCTGCTTTATATCTTATTCCTTGTGCTTTGAATATTAGATTTTATATTCATGTGAGATGAAATCCATGAATGTTCTCTAGAAACCATTTAAATGTATGTACTTGTGTTTGTAAACCCTATATGCCACCATGTTCTTCTATTTGATGAATTGATGCTATGTAAGATAAGGGACTTAAAACCACTATGTTCACCTTTAAATCCTAATTAGTTGAGGCCACTAGTATATGCCATAGTCTTAACGTGAAACTATTTCCCCTTCATGGATAATGTCATTTTGAGCTTCTCACTCTTCATCATAATCCAAACTGTGTGAAACTTAGTTGGTTATTTTTCCTTTAGCCAAGACATGAACTCTATGATGCAATGCTTCTTACTATAGTCGTAAGGGAAATATGAATGAACACTTGACATAGTGCCATAGTGTATTACTTAATGATTGAAATAAAATTGGTTGTCTTCTTTGACTTTCCCTATGATGCACAATATTGTGCCAAGTGACTCAATAATGCTATGTGATATTGTGCCAAATGACTCAATAATGCCATGTGACATAACAGATGTTTGTTTACCTCTTAATCAAGACCATTTTGTGACTCTATTGGTCATGCTATGTAATGCACATCTTGTTGCTTGTACTCGTGCAATGATTGCTCTTTAAACTTTAACCTTGTGGCTACTTTATAAGTTCAGAGAGCTGTTGGTTTATAAACTTTGTTTAAATGCACGGACTCGTTGCCTTCCATAGCTTGTAAAGGTCTCATTAATAATAATGAGGTCACTTTATTTGTATGTGACTTATGACTTGGGCTTCATTGCCTTCGCTCTCTTTTGGGAGACCGCTTTCGTGAGTCACGTAGACATAGTTTTCGATTCATGCCACTCCATGGAATCCATGACTGTGAGAGTCTATGGTCAGGGCACGTGCTGAGAATCCCATGGTCACACTTCACAGACTTGAGACTTGAACGCAAACACGTTAAAATCTAATCCGTGATGTAATCGATTTGGGATAGAATCTAAAATATTATTATTTGGGTTATTAATTAAAATAGAAACTTAATTAATTAAGAATATTATTAGAGACTTCAATTTAATAAGCACTTTTTATTTGCTGTTCAACATGGTCAAGTTTTTAGGAGTTTTTTAGGTTTTTAGATGTTATGAGTTCAATGATGAGGTCCATTTTAGCTTTTGATAAACTTGAGAAGAGTTGTTTCTTAACATTCCTAATTATAATCTTAGGATTGTAATTTAGTGTGTGTCTAACGATTTAAATTATTATCAAGTTATTCATATTAATCCAATAAAATTATTTATAGATAATTATGTGCATTTGTTTTATGATAATGCAAGATATATTAGTGTGCATGCTAGCATTAAACTTTGAATTTTGCATGATTACATTTTTTTTATTATAGAAAAAATTAAAATAATTGTAATTGGTTTTGGAGTAGACCTTGGGGGTGTTACATATTGGTCTCAAAGCAAGGTTCAACATTCATGGCCTTTTTTGGGCAAACCTTGCTTTATTTAAATAAAATTTACTTGAAATTTTAGATTTTATAGAGTAGAATGTTTCCTTTTTCCATGCACGATTAAGTTGATCACCTTCTCTTGTATTTCTACTAGATGGACCGCAACAACTCTAAGCATGGGAGAGACCCTGATCTCGTAATTAAAGTGGTGCTACCTAGAGTTTCATCCAGAGGAAGATAAGAGGTTATTCCCGCTAGACCCATTGACATGGAGATACTTGCATTACTTAGAAATCTCTAGGACAAAATGTCTCCAAGGTAAAATCAAGGAATCATAGCAAAACATGAACCGTCCCATGAATGAGAATGTGAGCAAAGTGTTCATCAAGGAAGGGATCCCAGCCTAGAAAATAGGAGATAAGTTATTGGGGTATTTCATGATAACAATGGCATGCATCAAAGCTTGGATGGGATCACCCATCAGCGAAATAAGGTTAGCCCTCCAAAATTTGATGGATGAAGCTTTGGTGGAGAAGTTGAGGCTTGAATAGTATTAAGAGATGTTTTGATCTAAATATTTATCCAACAAGAAGTCTAGATTGATTTTTTTTTAATTGGTTGATGAGGTAGTTGTGTGGTGGGATTATCAAGAAAAGATGAAGAACCTGGTCATGACCACAATCACTTGGGAGAGGTTTGAAGAAATATTTAAAAAGCATTATTTGTCAGATACTTACTGGGGGTTATTCTCTACACTCGCCCCCCACCCCTCCATAGATAGCCATTTAGAGTTTAGTTTAATGGGGGCCCCAGGCCATATAATATAAGTTGAGTTTAATGGAGGATTGAGCCTAGATAGGGCCCCCAAGAGAATCCATGAATTTCATTCTCTCTGATAAGGTGATATGTCATGGAGTATGATACACAATTTTTAATCTTGCTTAAATATGTGGGATACATCCAAGATGATCCAACTAAGGGTAATCGTTACCTCAATCAAATTTCATCTACCATTGGGATTCGAGTGCGGACCTTTGATCCCACTATACTAAATGAGGCCATTAGGAAGAATTAACTGGATAAACAAGAGGTCACAAGAATCAAATTCCATGATCAAATATGTGGGATACATCCAAGATGATCCAACTAAGGTTAATCGTTACCTCAATCGAATTTCATCTACCATTGGGATTCGAGTGTGGACCTTTGATCCCACTATACTTACTGGGGGTTATTCTCTACACTCGCCCCCAACCCCCCCCCCCCCCCCCCCCCCGCCCCCCCCCCCCCCCCCAATAGATAGCCATTTAGAGTTTAGTTTAATGGGGGGGCCCAGGCCATATAATATAAGTTGAATTTAATGGAGGATTGAGCCTAGATAGGGGCCCCAAGAGAATCCATGAATTTCATTCTCTCTGATAAGGTGATATGTCATTGAGTATGATACACAATTTTTAATCTTGCTTAAATATGTGGGATACATCCAAGATGATCCAACTAAGGTTAATCGTTACCTCAATCGAATTTCATCTACCATTGGGATTCGAGTGCGGACCTTTGATCCCACTATACTATATGAGGCCATTAGGAAGAATTAACTGGATAAACAAGAGGTCACAAGAATCAAATTCCATGATCAAATATGTGGGATACATCCAAGATGATCCAACTAAGGTTAATCGTTACCTCAATCAAATTTCATCTACCATTGGGATTCGAGTGCGGACCTTTGATCCCACTATACTTACTGGGGGTTATTCTCTACACTCGCCCCCACCCCACCCCCCATAGATAGCCATTTAGAGTTTAGTTTAATGGGGGCCCTAGGCCATATAATATAAGTTGAGTTTAATGGAGGATTGAGCCTAGATAGGGGCCCCAAGAGAATCCATGAATTTCATTATCTCTAATAAGGTCATATGTCATGGAGTATGATACACAATTTTTAATCTTGCTTAAATATGTGGGATACATCCAAGATGATCTAACTAAGGTTGATCGTTACCTCAATCTAATTTCATCTACCATTGGGATTCGAGTGCGGACCTTTGATCCCACTATACTAGAAGAGGCCATTAGGAAGAATTAACTGGATAAACAATAGGTCACAAGAATCAAATTCCATGATCTACATAAGACTCAAGGGAACATCCACAAGAAGGGAATCAATCCCTACCCACATGGTGGATTTCAATGTCATAGGATGTAAAAATAACATGAAAATAATGATCACTCCTAAGATACACATCAAGGAAGATAATCTAAAACTCAACACCTTAGAGCTATGGGTGATGAACAATAACAAGGGAAAAAAACATTCAAAGGCACACAAAGCAAGTGGGGTTGAAAATATGCTTCCCAAGTAGGGATAGTGTAATTCAATCATTATAGAGTGCTGTAATTATGGTGGGCTGCATTTTGCATGGCAATGTCCATAGTGATCACATTTGCCACTAGCTCAAGATAAATATAGGAATGTAGGTGATAGTGATCATAGCCACCTGATTCATGCAATTAATATAAAGGCACCAATTCAAGCACCAAGCCACTATGGTCAAGATTGTGGATAAGATTGGTTCTATTACTATGTCCATACTGATAGACCTAGGTGATACTAGTTCATTTATTTCACCTGTGCTAGTATAGAAGTGTGGCTTGGAAAGTATATAGCAAGAGGGATTAGGCAATGTAAGAATGACCTTAGGAGCAAGGTAATCCATTACCTTGGTGATAAGGTATTGTCACTAGTGTTTGGTAAATTTAGTGACCATGATATAATTTAATTGCACCTCTCTAGGGATATGATGTTATGATTGGAATGAATTAACTAGAAAATGACAATGCAATGATGAATTGCTTTGAGAAGCATGTTAAATGTTTGGATGCCAATGATCATGCCATAATGATTCAAGGGATTGGGAGACCCATTTCCTTGAGATTTATTACAACCATGTAACTTAAGCTATCCATGAGGAATGGTTGTTGATTGTATGTTGTTAGTATTTTGGTTGATAGTGATGGACTTCGAGTAACTTCCCAATTTTACAAGAATTTGTCAATGTGTTCCTCGAGGAATTTCTAGGATTTCCATCCAAAAGAGAGATTGATTTATCCATAGACCTAGTACTTGGAACCAAACTTATTTCATAGGTCCCCTTTAGGATGACTGCCCTTGAATTATGAGAATTGTGGGTGCCATTGTAAGAGCTAATTGACAAGGAATTAGTAAGACCCAACATGTCTTTGTGGGGACCTCCAATCATCTTTATAAAAAAAAGATGGATCACTAAGGCTATGTATCAATTATGGGCAATTGAATAAGGCATCAATCAAAAATAGAAAGCCCTTGCCACGAATTGATAATTTGTTCAATTATATGAAAGAAGCACATTTTTTCTCAAAAATATGTTTGAGATTGGGATACCACCAACTGAGGATCAAGGAGAATGAGTTATCAAAGATTGATTTTCATCATAGATTGGTCACTATGAGTTTGTTTTGGTGCCATTTGGTCTCACAAATTCACCATCTATGCTCATAAGCCTCATGAACAATGTGTTCCAAAGTATCTAGATAGATTTATGCTTGTATTCCATGATGATATTTTGATATATTTATGGTCTGAGAAAGAGTATGAAATACATTTGAGGCAGGTTCTACACTTTTTGAAAGAAAACCAACACTATTTGGAAACTATCTAAATGTGAATTATTCCAAGAATAAGTAAAATATTTAGGCCACATTATTTTTGGGAATGGTATTGCAGTTGACCTAGTGAAGATTAGTGTGATAATGAACTTTTCAACACCAAAGAATGTAGCAAAAGTGTACATATTTATGGTCTTAGTAGGGTTTGACAGGAGATTCATAGATAATTTCTCATGAATTGGAGCCTTGATAATATTTTAAAGAAAAGGAAAGAATTTTGTGTAGACTGAGAAGTGTGAGGCCATGTTTTAGAAGCTCGAGAAGCTATTGACAATAACACCTATCTTGGTAGTGATAGATATGAGTAAATATTTTCTCATGTTCATGGATGCATCTCTCAAAGGTCTTGGAGGAGTCTAGATTCACGAAGGAAGTTTTTTTTAGCATATTAATTTTGAAAGCTCTAGGATCATGAATTCAACACATGATTTAGCGATATCTGTGATTTTTCACACCTTACAAATGTGTAAGCACTATCTCATTAAAAGGAAGTTTGTACTCAAGACTGACCACTTGAGTTTGATCCATATTTACTCAGCCAAATTTAAATGCTAGGCATAGAGTTTTTGGCGGAGTATGATTTTGATATTGCCTAAGTGGTAGACATATTCAATAGGAGGTGCAAAATAACATGCAAGGCCCCATTTTAGATCTACAAAGGCAAGACACCTGGTATAAGGAGGTCATGACAACGCTTTAGGATAACAAGCTTAAGGCTCAACCCAAGTGTAGAGATTATTTAGTGGCAAGCAATGGACTTTTATTATACCACTAGCAATATCACATGTATGTGCCAAGCTATAGAAATGTAATAAGTCAGATTTTGTATTAGGCACATGATGCATTTTATTCTACTCATCTCAGAGGAAATAATATGTATGCAAGTCTATGAACCCTATATTATTGGTCAAGTATGAAGCGAGAAATGGCCAAATATGTTGTGCAGTGCTTAAAATGTTATCAAGTGAAGACCAAGCATCTATAACTAATAGGATGGTTTTTCCCTCATGACATTCTTGCCCTTAGAAATGGGGCATGGTGTCCATATATTTTATCATTAGGTTGCCACTAAGTGAAGACACAATTCCATCTTGGTAGTGGTGGATAAGTTAACTAAGGTCTCACATGTTCTACCAAGTAGGGACACAAATGAGGTTGAAGACATTACCCAATTGTATATAGATCAAATTGTGCGATTACATGGTGTGCCACTTAAGATCATCTCAAACTAGGACTTTTTATTCATGTCCTAATTTTGGACCATGTTTCAAGTAGCTTTGGGTACAAAGCTGAAATTTAGCACAATGTATCATCCTAAGACAAATGGGCAAACCAAAACAGTCAATCAAGTCCTAGAGGATATGTTACAAATGTAGTCATAGACCAGTAGTCTCAGTGGGATAATTATCTAAATTTGGTAGAATTTGATTATAATAATGGTTATCAAAGTTTTATTGACATGACCTCTTATGTAGCAAGTTGGAATAAACTTGAGGATCACGTTTTGATTGGTCCCAATATGGTGAAATAAATAGAGGAGAAGCTTGGGCACATTTAGAAATGACTCAAAAAGGCACATGATTGACAAAAAAAGTATGTGCACTCGTATAATATTGATAGGATTTTTTATGTTGGGGATTAGGTATTGTTGCATGTTAATCGACATAAAAGTACAAGACAAATTAGTGGTGGACCTAAGTTGTCACCATGATTCATAGGGTCATTTGAGATTATCGAGTGACTTGGTCTTATTTCTTATTATCTTGCCTTGCTACCTAACATGTATAAGTTTTATGTTGTCTTCCATGTATTTGTGCTAAGAGAGTATGTACCTGACCTATCGCATATTCTTGACTAGACTTCTTTGTAAATGGGCAAGGATTTGTTCAATGTAGACCCCATAAAGATTCTTGACTTACAGTGGCTTCAAGTTATGGTGCTATGAGGTTGATCAAGTGAAGGCCCAATGGGACCAATATAGATCAAGTTCTACTACTTGGGAAAATACCTCTAAGATGCATCATCTATATCCTCATCTTTTTGCATGAAACTTCTGATATAAAGTTTCTTGAAGGGAGGAGTATGTATTGCCCTAGATTGAGACCCCTATTTTGTGGACCATGGGAGTCCTCCTCGAATCTATTATTATGTTATGGACTTATGTATTTTTTTATCATTTCTTGGTGAAAATGTATTGTGAAACTCTATGTTGGAACATGAATATTTATATGTTAGGTTACATATATTTATGTGTGGTTATGAGATCATGTGTGTAAACATCTTATTATTTTATTTGATCTTATATTTATTAGTATCATAATGATGATGTGGCATTTAAATTACATTTAAAAATGATGATTCCATGAAGGGTTATGGTTTTATCTATTCATTTAATTATTATTAATATTATTGATTCACCCTTGTCATACTATAGAGGTATTGTGATATATATGGTTTTTGTGTAGATGACAAGGATGATAATAACATTGTACCAATGTTGAGATGAGTTGGTATTGGATTTGCATATTTTCCATCAGGGTGGAATTTGAGTTGACGCAATGTAGTGGGAGTCCCAACAAAAGAATAGCCACAAAGAATGGACCCTAATAGTGAGATTGGTAATGATAAACACCTTACACATTGATGGATTACATGGCACTTTGAGCTCAAAAACACTTGACATCTTATGATTGGGTGACCCAAATATAAATAGATACATCATGTTTTAATGTGGGTTATTATTCACATGAGCACATGGTAATGGAAAAATAAACAAGAAATTAAGAGAAGCACATGCTTTGTGGCCACAAAATTATCAATGGATTTGGCATGAATAAAAAATAGTGAACAAATGATCACCATGAAAAGAAGATATTTAGAAATATATGAAGGATGCCCAAAATCTATGATTGGTTGAGAGTTAAGTGTGACAATATAATCTTCTATCATTGTAAAAACTCGAGTGAAAAACAAGCCATAATTTTGAATGATAGTCCAGATAAAATAAATGGTCAAGAGGAGCTAGACATGTCACCTTAAAAGTGATGGTAGATCTTTGGTGAAAGAAAGGATAGAAGAATTAATAAAGAATGTGGTCTTAAAAAGAGTGCACAACCATTAGATTTAGTTAATTATGAGGTTGAGTTAAGGGGATATAAAAATAAATTGGAATAGAGCTCATAGTATAGGGCATATGGTAACTGATTGTGTCACAACTTGCCTAAGGTAATCCTTGTTATTGCTTGTGAACCTTTTCTATTTTCTTAGTGGAAGGATGTGGCTTAGTTTGTTGATCTGAGTAATTTTATTTTATTGTCATTCCCCTTGTTTTTGGATGTTTTCATCTATTTCATTTCCCTTTTGTCCAGGATGTGGTTGATATAATTGGTGGATCTTGTGATTGGGGCAAATTTTCCCTATGTGATTAATTGTATTTCATGGTAGTGGATGGACTGTCTAACCCTTTTTATATTAATTCTTCTCCATGATTTCATTTTATATGTTTTTTCATCCTCTATGATTCTTTGGGTGGGTTATATGGAGGAGAAGAATAAAGCTTTGTGTTGTTAGTATCTTTGCATTCGTCGAGTTATATTGCTCTGTAGTTAGAGGCCTACACTAGGACATGGGAGAGGTGGTTAAGTCTTAGATTGGTGTTTTGGGGGTTATTGAATTCCATCAGGTTAAATGTCTCCACCTAACACAAGATTATTTCTTATTAAGCATGTGATTACATGCCCTAACAATGCTTGGATCTCTAGTAATTATGGATTTGGGGACCAATTATTTCTCACCATTTAGAACTTAAGACAATGATGGAGCAGCTACATGAAAAGGGATGGATTAAAAATGCTCATTATTCTAGGAATACTAATCAGCCTTGGGAAATTGGAAAATGTTCGATTCCTCCTAATGAATGGCCAATTCAAATACCAAAAGACAAAAGGTCATGGATTAGTAAGATGCTCTTAGTTTGTCCACTATTAACACTATCAAAACCTAATGTTTTAGCTTGGGGGAAGAACTATACAAGTGTTTATATGGTTTCCTTAGGATATAATTCTCTTACTAGGCATGAGCATCATCCTCTAAAGGGTATTTTCAACCAAATTTGGCACCCTGCTATGGCCCAAGGTAAACTTCTTTTTATGGTTGTTTTTGAAGAAAAGAGTCTTAACTAGAGTAAACCTTATGAAACAAGGTTTATATGGTCCCTTTCTATGTGTCATGTGTTTGGAAAATGAATAAACTATATCTCAACTCTTCTTCCAATGCCCTATGGAGATCTGCTTATGGAAGCTCTTAGACCAAATGTTGAATCTTACATGGATACCTATTCAAGCATTAGAATAGATAAGTAGAGAATGGCAATGTCAACTGGCTAAAGGCCAAAATTTTTTTTTGGCTTTGTAGTCTGGCATCTCCCTTATGCTATGGAATATTTGGAAAGAACACAATAATAGGATATTCTAGTAAAAAAATAAAGATATCAATTTGGTTTGGGAAATAGTCAAAATCAACATTGTTGAATCTATAAAGCATAAGATTAGTTTGCCACAACCCCTAACATTGAAATGGAAGTATTTATACAGCCAACTCCCAATTCAGCCTTATATCTCTTCAAGGAGTGATTTTAATTATAAAAAGAAAGATCAACAGGAAATTCAATGGAATATTGGAGGTTTGGTAGAATATCAGATGGATCTAATACCTTTGTTTTTGTAGAAAATCTAATATATACTACCAACAATATGGAAAAGATAAAATCTATTTATAGAGGGATGCAAGAAGCTTTAAAAATTGGTTGGCAACAATAACAAATTGAATCAGACTCTAAGGTAATTGTGGGAATGTTATCGGAGCTTACGGGAGATTCTGTAAAAATTGGCAAATAGCTAGAGAAATGGGGAAAATGTGTACTTTGCAAGATATGTTTCAAGAGACTTATTTTTGTCATGTTCTAAGAGCTAGTAATAAATTGGCTAATAGTTTCTCAAATTGGGCATTGAATAATCACAACATTCTTTACTATGGTGTGCCTTCAAGCTAGTGGTCAAGTAAATTGCAAGAAGATTTGAGAAAGATTCTATATTTAGATTTGCATCAATGAGTGATTATTGGTTATCCTTTATGTTCAATGCCCGAGCTTGGACTATTAGTTTTCAATCTTGGCATATTTGAATATGTACTCTTTGAATTTGTTTTAACATAATTCTTGTTTTTTTTTTAATATGTTTTATCATGGATTTGTGTCATTGTGAATCTATCTTTGCTGATTGATTTGATAACTATTAATTGGGTTATATCGTATCACTTCTAGTAACTTTCACTTTGTGTTTATTACTATTTATTGATTATATCTTTGTGTGAACCTTCCCTTTTTAGCTCAATGGTTATAGATGAATCATAATTATTGAATAGGCCATATAGTTAGGTAATAGTTATGTACAGAATATTAGGTTACATTTAGTGGGTTATATAGTGGTAACTTAAACAAAGTAGTAAGAAGATTTCTCATCTACCCCTTATGGGCGTGCACTCATCGTGAGGGTGGTTGGGTGGAACATGGCACCAAGCCATCTCCTCATCTAGTATCCATCTCTAATCATACAAAAATTAGCCAATGCATAACCAAACTTCTAGTGTCATAGTGCATGCATTCTGACTTCTATTTCAAATTCATTTATAAATATTTAATAAAAAACTAAATAATGAGATATTTTTGATATTGAATAGTGTTATAGTTGCATTCTGATGTCACTATGTTGTGTTTGTTTCATTGAGTTATTTTACGTAGTCTAAAATGTTTAGGAGCATAAAAGAAAAGCTTGTCATTATTAAAGTATTAGACATGGATTATAGTTGCATTTCATAATGTAAGGTTAAAATGTTGAATCTCACTATGTTGTGTTCTTTCATTAAGATCATATGTGAAATCTGGGATGTTTATGAGAACAAAAAAATAGTCTATCAATCTTTTAAATCATAGTGAATGTTGTTTAATAATGTGTTTCCTTTCAAAGGAATGTGTATGTTTAATCCTTGAATAAATGAAATCACTATGTACTCTATCACACTCTATATCTTATTCTTTATGCTTCAAATATTAGATTTTATATTCATGTGAGATGAAACCTTTGAATGTTCACTATAAACCATTTAAATGTATGGACTTATGTTTGTGAAACCTGCATGCCACCGTGTTCTACTATTTAACGAATTGATGCTCTATAAGATAAATGACTTAAAACCACTATGTTCACCTTCAAATCCCAATTAGTCAAGGCCACCAGTATCTACTATAGTCCTCATGTGAAACATTTCCCCCTTCATGGATAATGTCATTTTGAGTTTCTCGCTCTTCATTACAATCCTACTTGTGTGAAACTTAATCTCTTATTTTCCCCTTAGCTGAAACATGAACTGCTGAAACATGAACTCTATGTTGTGATGCTTATTAATTTAGTCACAAGCCCAATATGAATGAGAACTTGACTTAGTGCCATAATGTATTACTTAACAATTAAAATAAAATTAGCTGTCTTTTTTGTGCCAAGTGGATCAATAATGCCATGTAACATAACATGACATTTGCTTACCTCTTAGTCAGGGCCATTTTATGAATCCATTAACTAGAATCACAAGATCATGCCATGTGGCACACACCCTCTTACTCAAACTCACGTAGATATCACTCTTTAATGTTTTACCTTATGGCTACACCATGGGTCCATGGGCATGGTTTATAAACATTGTTTAGACATGCGGATCTGTTACCTTTCATAAATTTGACTAATTTCAAACATAGCATTTTGGTGTAAGTTGAAAAGTATTTGTTAATAATAATGAGGTCACTTTGTTTGAATGTGACTTATGACTTCGGATTTATTTCCTTAAGTTCATTTTGGGAGACCCCTTCCCTGATCCTGTCACATGGCAAATATCTAGTCACGTAGATATCATTTTGGATTCATGTCAGTCCATCGTGTCTATAAGGGAGAGTCCATGATTAGGATACGTGTTGAGAATCACATGTTCTTTCTTCAAAGACTTGAGATTTGAACCATCTAAAGCTCGTAGACACGTGAAATATAATCCATGACCTAAACAATTTGGGATTTTCTAGAGGTCGAGCATGTGGAAACTTAAATCATGGTCTATGGTTTTTTAAGTCCTCAATATAATGTGACTGCATGTAAATGTGATAAATGCTTTATGTGCAAAAAACCATGTGGATCACAATGCCTATGTGTATGATGACCACTGGAGTGCGAGGAACCCACCATACCTTAACTCGAACGTAACATTAAATTGGTCATGGACCCTATGAACTCTTGCCTAAGTCGCTAGATGCATGGATTCTATTAGGCCACACTTAATTCCATTTGGAACCCATAGACTTCATCAATCTCCAATGTGATAAACATTAGATAATGCAAGGTTGCATGGAGAACATAGTGATTGCTTTAGTGTGTGTGTTAGAAGTGATTAATAATTGGCCACCAATTACACAAAGATAATAGAGACCTCATGCCGTGAAGTCTCTGGAAGTCAGTAGACTCCGTGAATAATGGTGACCTCATGAACTTGCAACCCACAAAATGAATTATAAGGTATAGACTATTTAAAAAATATTATTATTGGTGATATTAATTAAATAATAAAATTAATTAGGAATATTACCAAAGACCTCAATTCAATCAAGATTTTTCATCTGATGCCTAACATGGGCATGTTTTCATGTATTTTCTAGGTTTTTAGATGTTTTGACCCTGATGGTGAGGTTAATTTTAGCTTCTAGGCAACTCGGGCAAAGTTGTTTCTAAAGGTCCCTAACTATAAGCCCATGAACGTAACATGGCATGTGCCTAATGATTTAAATCATAATTACGTTGTCCATATCAATCTGATAGGATTAATTATGGATAATTTCACTCATTCATTTCATAATAGTGCAAGGTATGTTAGTGTGTGTGTTACCATTAAACTCAAACATTTACAAAATTGCATTTTTGTTGTTATAAAAAAATTGTAGTTGGTTTTCAAGTAGACCTTGAGGGTCCTACAAATGTTGCATATCAATGGTGGAATCAGAAGTTGAAACAGGGGCACAAATTTCTAGACATAAGCAAGGATGCTAGGTAATTTTTTCACAAATGAAATTGTTGGTATCTGGAGTGCTATCACTTGAGGAGATTAAAACTGATCAAGCTGGAGGGGAATAACTATTTTAAGATCCTTCATGTCTACCATTGTTGACATCTTAAGGAATATTTCTAATATGTGTTTGATTTGTGTTAAAACTCCAAAGTCACACTCTAAATAAATCCTATCACATTATACATGTTAAGGTTGCAATCAGATGTTCTTGTGTAGTAAGGAAACATAGCCTTAATAAAATATTGTGGATAAAACTGAAATGTTAATGGCCTAGAGAATAGTTAAGTAGGTGTTGTTGGCACTGATATAGGATTTAGATAACAAGAGCTTCATCCAGGGATCATGCCAAAAAAGTGAAGCCCTAGCCATAAGATTGTTGGTTGCTAAGACTTTAAAAAAGAGAGCAGGTGTAGGGGTGATGGAGTGAATAATAGGCTTTAGGACTTTTGCTATTCTCCATTTGGTTTACCAGTTCAAAGATATATATATATATATATATATATATATATATATATATATATATATATATATATATATATATATATATATATATATGTTGAGCTTGATTGATAAGACAATGTTTTTGCCTCTAAATTTTTCCTTACACCAACGTCACATTTTAGCCTCTCATAGGGGGACAGTCACCCTTAAACCACCATAGCCTTAGTAGTTGTGACCTAACAACCACCATTGTCAAATTAAAAATTTTATTGGATGAAAACCTTCAAATCGCTTGTCTTTGAGCTGGAAATGTTGAGTGACATGAGTGAAAATTTATCATAATTTAACCCCAAATTTGTATCTCATATTCAATCCAAATATAAAAACCATAAGAGTATTTAAAATTTGAGTTTTTAATTAACATTTCTAAACCCACTACCAAATCAAGTCCTAATTTTGCAATCCCATCAACCAATCAATTGGCTTGCCTCAGTATGAGGGTATTTAAGATAATTGATAAATGTATAAATTTAAACTGTTGTGCTCAATGAGGCCTTTTAAGGAATTAATTAATAGTCACTTGAGACTATATTTCAATGAGGAGATAAAGGATGCCATGTGAAACTACTAGTTGAAGCCCATAGAAGAGAGCCCAACACTTTGCAACATTATTAGATTGAACACACATGCTATAAGTGAAAGCTAAGTATGCATCTCAAAAATGGTTATGTATAATACAACCTATTGATTTCTTTCCAAGATTCCAATTTGATTGAACTATTAAAAATTAATCTTATATAAGGGGAATGAAGGTGTCTTCCAAGTGGCACATGGCTTAACCTTCAACATATCAAATTCAGAGTTTTTTGGCATTCCTTATAGCTTCAACAAGGATTTTTGGCAGATTTAGAAGTATAAGACATGCATGTATCTAGCATAAACTATTTTTTTCCATTGACACCTCAATGCCTCTTAAAAAACAAAGATACCTATAGACTGGGATTGACAATCATGTTGAATGCTTTTAGGATAGATTTCCCAGCATACAAATGAAGCAGTTAATTATAAAAGGAAATTTAGAATATGTAATTGGTATAAGAGATTGAAACCTCTCCATGGGCCATTGGAAGATAATATCATCCAAAATGAATAATTGTTGTGTTTGGAGAGAACACTATGCAAAACTTGATTCCAGATATGTTGCACAAACATAAATGAAATAAATAGATGTGAAGTCGCCTTATGGATAACTAAACTAAAAAGGCATATCAAGGGGCCACACCAAACTTTTTACCCTAAAATATCAGCTATTAGATTTTTGTACTGCAATTTCAATGAGATAAATGCCTTGATTCTGGGTGAATCATGTGAGATTGATGTGTCTACATAGCATAATGTAAACTTTTTATCTAAATTTTTCCATGCATCGCAAAAACATAAAGAATAGTTCATAATAGTGCAACATGTAGAAGTAGCTTTTCTTAAATTTTACATCAAGTTCTAATCCTACTAAGACACCACATCCGTTAACATCTTAATTTGTGAGCCTATGATTATACATAAAACAAAATGATATTTTTTGGAAGTGGAAAATAGACTCACAAAATTTTAGGTAGCACAAACACTGCACCTCCTTCACCTAAGCCTCCAAGGTCTGAAAGGGTAACTCTTCTGCCAAAATCCACCTAAGGCTCACACCTATCCTGATCCCTTATTCCCTCATTCACTTGTATTGGTTCATTGGTGAAATATCTTGGTCCATGTAGATTCCATTAGGGTTTTATTTCCATCAAATGGATTGAGAGATGGAAAGATAAATTTAGATCTCAAATCAAATAGTTTATTCTCTAATACCAACAATCACCAGCTAAAAATTAGATTAAATTTTGAATGCTAACTGAACTCAATAAAAATCTTGAATGAAGTTGAACCAACCCCAAAAAATTCAAAAATAAATAGGACAAGGAAAGGAATTAATAAAATTTCCAATGACCAAAAATACTAACTAATCACTACGAAGAACTACGAACAATGTATGCATTATAACTATAATAAACCCATTTTTCCAAAGGACACAAAAATGTTGCAAAAAATTGTTAGTTCAAACCCTTTAAGAAAAATCCAAGGATTTAAATATGATCAAATTATAAAAGTAGTTAAAATCTAATGATATTTAGACAAAATGGCAATACATGAGGAGTTGATAAAAATAACAATGGGAGTAGGATCACAACTCATCCATATATCAAAATTCAGCCTAGAAAACTTAGTGTGATAAAATGGTAAGTGATCCATTGCACATTGAGAGGAAGATGCCAAGAGATACGGAGCCTAAATGAAAATTCACAAAATAAATTTTGTGACATACAGGCCCCAAAATTCAATGGTGTGACTACAAAAAGCAAATAATAAAATATGGCATATGGCTCAAAGATTCAAACTCAATAACTTTTTTACTTGGATATATTCATACTTGCTACCTTTGACTAAGAATGCAACCTTTTAATGGCTCCAAACATGACATTGGCAAAGTAGAGAGGCGATGAAGGTAGTCTAGTGAAAGGGCTCACAAAGGGGAAGGCTCTGGCTAACATGGAGATGATGGATCACGGAAATGTGGGGCACAAATAGCATAAGGTTTTAATCTATTCTTAAACCACAAGTTAGGGGAGAAATTTTGTTAAAGGTGAGGTCAGAGGACAAGATGGGATTTTGTGAGATAGGATGGAGTGCGGGTCAATAGGCAAACCCAATCAGGGTAGGGGTTGGCATTTCTTAAAAGACTTTGAACAATCCTTGTCTCTCAAAGAGAGGTGTAGTTTAGGGTTAGATCCTCTTGAAGACCCTTTAGGTCTAAATTGAATGAACAAGTTTGAGGGTTTATCAAATTAAGAATTTAGCCATGAGGAGAGAGCAGATGGAGTTATAGAAGGAACAACTAGGGTTTCTTCTAAATATTTAATTTATATAAATTTCATTAATAGATCTAACCCCTTTTATTCATGTGGCTCCTTTTGTAAAGATGTTATCCTAAAGGCTCATCCAAGTTTAGATCTAATCCTTACCCCCACAAGCTAGGTTCCTATAAATAAACCCATAGAGAAAGAATCAGTTGGTGAAGAGGGTTTTCAAGGGAATACAAAAGTAGGATCTTCATATATTAAATCTTTGGAGATGGATTTATTGGGTGATATTCCTTTAATCTTTTTAGTTTCTCCCTCTAATCTAGAAATAATAGTCTTAGATCTATCTGCAGTGGATTTGACAAGTGGAAATAAGTCTTTGATAGGAAGATGTATTGGGAAATGGTTGTCTTGGGAAACTCTTTTGCAATGGTCTTCAGGTTCTTGTCCTTCTCTCAAAACCCCTTCAATCTCCATGATTTCAAGTCATTTTTTCTTCTTCAATTTTAATTTGTAGAAGATAGGGATTTTGTGTATACGTAGGGACCCTAGTTTGTGGGTAATTAGGGGGTGTTTCTACGCCCATGGGATCCTTTCTTTAACATAGAATCATTAGTAATCTTGGAAGCACTGATTTGGGTAAGATTTTACAATCTTCCCTTAGTTTTTTGTGACCTGGGTCTTTTCCAGCAACTGGTGAGCAAATTGGGAGTTTTTATCAAAATAGATGATTCTATTGTAGCTAACCTGAGCTATGTAAGAGCTTGTGTCTTGGTAGATCTTTCTCAACCTATGCATCATACAATCAAAATTTCATCCTCACATGGATTTTGGAATCAATTTTTTAATTATGAAAGTCTACCATTTAGATGTTTCAATTGTAACAAATTTGATCATAAGATTACAGCCTATCTTGAGAAGGGTTTTAAAGGTTCTCATTAAACTTTTTTACTAAAATGGGTTAGGAAGGTTGGCTGTCCTAACCATTATTTGGTTCACAAATTTTTCTCTTATAATTTTAAATCAGCTAAGGTCCCTTTTTCAGAATCCCCTCAAGAAACTCAAATCAAATTTCAAAAGAATAAATTCTTGGCAGTAGCAGAAGAGTTGAGTGTTTTGGATACAAGGCACCCTTCATCCTTCGAGATTGGTAAGAAAAATAAGGTTTTGGGAGCAGGGCTTGAGGACATGGATAAAATTTTTCCAATAGCTGAAAGCCTTCATGAGAAGGAATCCTTTGAAGTAGAGGTAGAGGATTGGGAAGAAGAGATGGCAAGTAAGACGATTCTCTCTATTGCTCAGAATTTAAGTAATTTAAAAACCCCTAACTGTGGTCTAAAAGGGAAGAGAGGTAGTAAATTAGAAACATAAATATTACAGTACGATGCTCAGAATTCTATTCTTGGAGGCACTCAATGGACTATGGAATCATTGTTATCCAACAGGGGCAGATGCTTGTAAATAGCAAAAGGATCATCTGAAGGTTGGCTTGGTTATGCTTTCTTGTTTCTAGATTGTAGTTTCTTATGCTTGATTGGTTTGAGTTGTAGTGTTTATGTTATTTTTTGATTTGAGAAGTTTTATATGGATCTACATGGTATGGATGGGTTTCTTCACGTTTTAGGTATCATTTTTAAATCTGGTTTTATTTTCTGTGAGACTGGACCTCTCATCGTGTTCCAAAACCTGTTAAGTCTCTGATAAAATGCTAGTGTGTATATATATATATATATATATATATATATATATATATATATAAAATAATGCAACCTTGTTGTGGAAGTGAATAAACAAGAATCCACATAGAAAAGGTATTCATATACAACAAACATAAGTCCCTCATGGCACACTACTAAAATAAAAAGCCATAACCTTCCATGAACTAAAGTTAAAGTAGCATACACATCTTTTGGAAAAATATTTAATAATAAAACTAATGTCCCAAATGCTAAAATAAAAAAATAATGGAATGTTAAGATTTTCAAAAAGTGTTCGCCGAACCTCCCATATATGTGCCCTGTATCTTTCACAAAATATTTTTTCATGAATAGATGAAAGGCAAAATTTGTGAAATGAAAAACTAAAAGGGAGTACAAACCTTCACCACTCTATAATATCCCTAGGTAAAATCCTTGACAAAAAAAAATCAATTTTACCACTTCATGTTCACAAGCATTTTGTCAAACAGTTTGCTTCCATGCTAGTCTGCGTGAGTTTACACTTATATTTGGGGTGTATTTTGTGAATATATGACATATAAATGTTTCCTCATAATTTATAACATATATCAATTCATTTTTCTTAAAAAATTTGCATAATAGGAATAATAAAAAACTTTATACTCTTTTTTGAATGCTGGTATAGAGTGTTGATACTCAAAAATTCACAAACAAATAAAAATAACAATTTTAGCTGACCTGAAAACATGTATGATATCTTATTAAATGTTGATAATACCTTTACAAGGTAAAATCACTGCTTAGGCATACAACACCCTTTGGAGTAGTATGACACCTTTTCTAAATGTTACAACTACCTAGACCAACAATTAAATAATTAAATTTCTATTTTTTCTTAGCTCCACAATAAATAAATAATGTCTTCAATTCACTTGCATACACAACACCCAAAATCCTTCACAATATTTTTAAAAATATCATTCTTTAAATGCAATAAATTATCTTGCTTGCAAGACTTCATAATTTATTCAATCGATGAATCCAAATGTGAAACTAGAGTGGCTCTAGCATTAACTAGTTAAGGTAGATGATTTCACTATCAAAATTGATTGTCTGTAGGGTTTTCATCCTAGGGTTTCTGATCCATAAGAAGCTCTCCAAATCTTAGGAAATGATAAAATAACCGAACATGAATAAATGAGCTCAAAAATTTTCTTTTATAAAAACCCAAGAAACTTTCTCGAATGACTTTTCAAATTCTCACCTTTTAATATTTCATTAAGCTCAATAATAAAGGGAAACTTTCAATATTTCTTTTAATTTTCACTTTTTTCACTTTCATAAATTAATTAAAATAATCTATCCATAAAATTTTACTTTATAGAAAAACTTAAAATAATTAATTTAATTTTTCCCTTACTACCAGACTTTAGCCTATGAGAATAAAATAGGCTAAGTGTCACCTTCATCTAATAATTGGAAGGGAAAATTATAGTCCTCCCTTTCCCAAATTGCTTGCCCTCAAGTAATTGCAGATTAGGATGATGCAAAATTTGTTCACCCTCCCAAGTGGCATCCTCAATGGGTAAGTCCTTCCACCTAATGAGATACTCCTTGATCACTCTACTCCTCAATCTCCTCTCTCCGATATCCAAAATATCATTAGGCACTAAAACCAAAATGCCCTCCTCATCTAATGGTGGAAGCTCAGGTGATGATGTGATGTGTTGTTAGAATGCCTTTTTAAGGCAATAAATGTGTAACACTATATGTATATTGTTGTTCTCAGGCAGTTGTAGCTATATATGACACTTTTCCAATCCTCTAGATAATCTTGTAAGGGTCATAAAATCAAGGCTTCAACTTCTCTACACCACTCTTCTTACAAAAGACTACCTATAAGGTTGAAGGTGCAAAAATTCTAAATCTCCTACCTCAAAATTTCTTTCAACTATGTTCTTATCTGCATATATCTTATATTAATTCTGGGCACCCTGAATATTATCCTTAAGTGTCTTGAGGATATCCTAGTATCCAATCCTTAGCTTTAGGAGCTCTGCTATCACCAAAATCTAAGTCCAAAAACGAAGGAGCATCCATACAATGCTCTGAAAGGAGTCATATGAATTGACTTGTGATAGGAGGTGTTGTGATAGTACTCACCCAAATGTAACCACCTAATCCAAGCCTTATACTTCCCTAAAACTTAGTTACATAGATATCCTTCCACCCACTTGTCCATAATCTCTATCTGACCATAAATATGAGAGTGGTAACTGGTACTTAGGGTCAACTCTATGCCAACCAACCTAAATAGTTCCTGCCAAAAATAATTGAGAAATCTATTATCCTAATCACTGATGATGTTCTTTAGTAATACATAGAGTATGAATACCCCTATGAAGAAATAAATTTATAACCTACAATGCCTTATGCTCCAATGAAATGGAAAAGAAATGTGAAAACTTGGTCAACTTATTAACTAACATACATATGCAATCTATACTTCGCACCTTTAGTAGACCCATAATGACATCCATAGACATGCATGCCCACTTTTTCTCTAGAGTAGGTAATAGATGTAACAACCTAGTGGTAAAAGTGCATTCTAACTTGTTCTGATAACAAGACAAACACTCAAAAACATGTCGAGGGACATCATCCTTGATACCCTTCCAAGAGAATCTCTCTCTAACCTACCTGTAAGTTTTAAAATATCCTAGATGTCTTGCTTGTGGTGTATCATGAATGGCTCTCAAGATCTTATCCTTCAGCTTCAATTTATAAACTAATTAAATCATTTCTTTATAGTAGATGACATTATCCACCACCTTATACCAGTCATCTTGAACCTTACCATCCATCAAATCACATGAAAATTTATTCTTTGAATACTCAACTAAGAGATGAGCCTTCAAATCAGCTATTTCTACTAGAAAACAAATAGTGGACTTCTTGGAAAGAACATCAACAACAATATTACTCTTCCCTTTTACATACTCTATGTCAAAGTCATATGCCTATTCTTTGCTAACCCACTTCTATTGTATTTCATTCAAATATTTTTTCTCTAAGAAATATTTCAAGCTGTTATGGTTTGTTTTAACAACAAATTTTCCACCTACCAAATACTGTTTGAACTTTGCCAATGCATGTATGATGGCAAGCATCTCCTTATTGTGTATGTAATAGAGTCTCTCTACATCTCAGAGCTTTTGGTTCTTATATGAAATAGGATGCTTATTATATACCAATACTTCTCTAATTCCCTCCTTTGAAGCATCACACTCCAACATAAAAGGTTAAAAAAGCCAATACATGACAAGTACTCATTACCTCCTTGAGTCTGTCAAATGTGTGTTGAACCTCATCCATACATCTGAAAGATCCCTTCTTGGTAAGATTTTTAAGAGGTGTTCCAAGATGAGAAAACCTCTTAACAAACCTCATATACTGACTACATAACCCTAAGAATCCTCTCAATTCTGTCAATGTCTTCGGTGATGGCCAACCTAGAATAACTTGTATTTTCTCCTGATAAACTTGAACACTATTTGTACTGATCACATGCCCCAAGTAGATAATATTCATCATCCCAAACTCACACTTTTAATCCTTAGTATACAAGGATTGTGCCTTGATGATGCCCAAAATCTCATCAAGATGCCTATATTGTTCCTCCCAAGTACTGTTGTATATTAGAATGTCATAAAAAAAAAACCAAAAGAAACTATTGCAAATATTTATTACAAATATGATTCATGTAGGATTATAAGGTGGTGGGATAATTATTCAAACCAAATCACATGACCAAAAACTCATAGTGCCCATAGTGAGACATGAATGTCATTTTGTGTATATCACTCCCTCACTCTAATTTGATGGTATCTAGATCAAAGATCAATATTCAAGAAGTACATTGCTTTATATAACTCATCAATCCTAGGGATAAGATACCTATTTTTAATTATATTTTTATTTATTACATGGTATTCAATGCACATTTTCATGGTCCCATCCTTATTCTTCACCAAAACAATTGAAGAAGCAAAGGGACTCGAGCTAGGCCGTATATGACCCATGTCTAATAACTTCTTAATGGTTTTTTATATATCCTCCTTGAATATTTGTAGATGCTTATAAAGAGTGGTAATTATGGGCTAAGATCCCTCCTCTAGCTTGATAACATACTCAAAACCCCTATCTGTAGGTCTCCCTAAAGGAATCTCACTGAAGACCAAATTGTGATTATCCAAAACTATCTGTATATCCATATATTATTGATCATTGTTATCTGTGGGGAATTTAGATGAAATCAAACACTGAGATACCCATGAAACATCCCCATGTATAAATATGTTGTACATACTCTTTGCTGAAATGATCTAGGGAGCACCATTGGACATGCCCCTTAGAACTACCTTCTTACCATCTACTCTAAACTTCAACTCCATGGTCTGGAAATTCTACAAATATTTCCCCAATGAGTGAATTCATTGAATGACAAAAATGTCATTAGTATTCCCCAATGAAACAACATATAAATCATTAGTGACAATATAATTACCTAGATCAATATACAATTGTGGCACCCATTAGGTACAAGAATGTTGAAACCATCTACCACTACAATGTTGAAACTCTCAAAATATTGTTTATACACCTTTCTTAGCTACCAATGTTGAATCAATGAAGTTCTGAGTATCCCCACTATTAATCAAGACTATAACTCACTTCCCCTAAAGAACACCATGAACTCAAAAATATTTATATCTAGGAGTGCCCAATAGTGTAGCTATAGTCCCACCTTTCACCTCCTTGGGTGAATGTTCATCCTCCTCCACATACTCATCCTATGAATCACTTTTTTTACTTACCTGAGATCCTTCTACCTTATCTTCCTCCTCTCCATCTAAAACCACCTCAATGTAATGCACTTTACATTTACCAAACACCTATGGCCCAGTTCCCATGGCTCTTTGCAGCTGAAACATAAATTTTTTCTATGCAACTAATTCTGAACCTCATCATCCATACTTTTATTTTTGGGCCAATCCTTTTGGAATGGTTTCTTATCTTTTTTATGTTGGAAGGGTTTATGATGAAACCTAATTTTAGGGGCTGAACTTTCCATGTTTCTATCCCTCTTGATGGCATCTTTCACAGTGTTAGGATCAACTGATTTGATCCAACCACGAATTGGCTCTGACAATCCGTATATGAACAAAATAATTAATCTATGCTCCAAAACATCTGTGACCATGACTTATATCCTCTAGAACTTTGATATATAAGAATCAACTAAACCAACATACTTTAGTTATGCTAACTCTTTGAAGTGGAGCTTTGAATCCTTCTTGTCGAATCTATCTATCAATCTCTAAATAAAGGTTGCATAAGAAGTAATCTTATCATGTCCTAATGCCACTATCCAATGGTACCACCACTCATGTGTTTCTCCAGCTAAATGAAGGGTGGCATACTTAATTTCTTCTAATTCTATCATAAGATTAAGCTAGAAATATGTGTCTAATTTATGCACCCACACATGAGTAGTACACTTACTTGAGCCATCATAACAAGGAATGGAAAGCTTACCCACCTTACACTGCAAATCATTGTTATGCCCTTGACCTCTTTCCCCTCTATGTATATTTATGTATTTTATATTACAAAATTTTGTCAAAGTAATAGATTCATGAAATTCATCTCCCAAAGATTGATATTCCCTTAAGTACTTTGCCCAACCTTCACCACCAACTTGTTATCCTCCTTGTTCTCTCTGTGGTGCCTCCAAAAATTTAGGCATTAGAGGCCTAGGAGTGGTTTTACTCATTGTCTTGGAATTGTTTACAAGAACATTAGTGTGGCTACCTTCTCCCTATGTACCATTATGCTTGTTATTTTTTCCATTATTCTCATGACCACGCTGATTATTTATGTTGTTTGTGTTCATGGTATCCATGAGCCATGTTATGTTTTGAACCAACTATTATTTCCCCTAGCTAACTCATTTAATATGGCCAAGATACTAGGGTTCTACTGATTTTGTCTATCCCTCACATTGTTTTCTCCTTCTGAGTCTGAATTTAAGACACCTCTTTCTCTTTTTCTACTCATGTAAGCAATGTACTCCCTATATTCTAGATTCATTAAAAAATTTAGACATCAAATATATCATAGCTGTAAACTAAAAATAATTATCTACTAAATAAATATTAGTTTCAAACCCACTGGCTAGCAAGATCTCTTGCTTTGATACCACTGGAATATCCCTGGATAAAATCCTTGACAATTTTTTTTTTAATTTTACCACTTCATGTTCACAGGGATTTGTCAAATATTTTGCTTACATGCTAGTCTAAGTGATTTTTCACTTGTTTTTTGGGTATATTTTGTTAATATATGACATATCAATGTTTCCTCATAATTTATAACATGTATCAATTGATTTTGCTTCAAAACTTTACATAATATGAATAACAGAAAAAAAATACTCTTTCCTGAATGTTGTTACAAAGTGTTGATACTCAAAAATTCATAAACAACAAATAAAATTAGCAATTTTATTCAATGGATGACCTTAAAAACATATATGCTATATTCTTAAATGCTAAAAATCCCTTTACAAAGGAAAATAGTTGCTTAAGCAATAGTACAATAGCCTTTGGAGTAGTATGACACATTTTCCAAATGGTACAGCTAGCTAGACCAGTAATAAAATGATTAAATTTCTACTTTTTCTCAGCTCCACAACAAATAAATAATTTCTTCAATTAACTTTCACACACATCACCCAAAATCATTCACAATCTTCCAAAAACTAACATTCTTTAAAATGCAATAAATTATCTTGCCTGCAAGACTTCATAGTTTATTTAATCAATGAACCAAATATGAAACCTAAGTGTCTCCACCATTAACCAACTAGAGTAGATGGTTTAAATACAAAAATTGATTCCCTATGGAGTTTCCATCCTAAGCTTTATGCTCCACAAGAAGCTCTCCAAATCTTAGGAAATGAGAAAACAACTAAGCATGAAGAAATGAGCTCCAAAACATTCTTTTATAAAAACCCAAGGAAATTTATTGAATGACTTTTGAAATTCACACCTTTTAATATTTCATTAAGCTCAATAATAAAGTGACCCTTTTAATATTTCTTTTAATTTTCACTTTTGTCACTTTAATAAATTAATTAAAATAAGTTATATGTAAAATGTTACTTTATGGGACAACTTAAAATAATTAATTTAATTTATTCTTGTATTGCTAGACTTTAGCCTACGGGAATACAATAGGCTAAGTGTCACCTTCATCTACTCCTCAGAAGGGGACATTACACACTCCAGAAAAGTTAAAGAGATTGATATCAAGTTGAATCTCTTCTGTTGGTTTCTCCAAGCTGAATAACTTCCTCATCTTTATATATATTTTTCCTTGACTAATCAATTTTACCTTCAAAAGGAGATAAAAACATTATATTGTAAAACTATATAATAACAAATAAACACTTCAAAATTAAGAACACAACCTTTGCTAACAATCAATGAGATAAAGGCATTGCACCAATGTCTATCCCAAGATTAAAAAACCATTGGAGTCTAAACTTCTCAAATGGTTGATGATGATGGTGTGTTCAACAAGGATACCATCAATCTATTATTAGTTTAAAACTCTTGATTTTTTTCAAGGAGTCACATTACTTCATATCCTGAAGAATGATGAATTGTAAAAATATAACAACCAAAGCAAAGAAATGTTAAGACAAGTGCAGTAAGTTCAAAAGTGATATCCAATGGTAAGTTTATGTTTTCTAATCCATTAATCCATGTTGCTTCTCAAGTATTAATATTGGTGGATGCTACAAATGCATGTAATAATTCAAAAATTTGAAAAACATATAAGGTAATAAAAATCCTTACACAAAACATAGCCACCTCCATTGCTGATGTACTAATATATATATATAGTTATTCTAGGATAAGAAATTACATGTTCTTGCATAAAAATTTTGGTTAAAAGATATTGTGAAGGTATCTTAGTTACCTCATAGTAGAATAGCTTGATAAGTCACTGACAGGATTTAGTGATTTTTTGTTCTTAAAAAGATAACAAGGCTCCAAGTAAAAATACACCTAAATGTTTGATGTTTTTAACTTTCAAAAACTTATAGGTAAAAGAGTGGACAAAATATTGGTAATTATTAGATAAGGCATCTAAAATGTATTGATGAATTTTTCTTTTCACTTTTAAGGTGCCCCTTTCTTATCATCTTAACCTATTGCTAGGGGATATTCGATTAGTGATTTTTTTTATTAGATAAATAAAAAGAGATATCTCTAGTCCTGCAAAACAATATTGAAAAACCATTTACATCAAGGATCAAGATGAATCCTAGGAAAATGTTAACCATGACATCTCCATTAAACAAACAGTTGAATGGAGGGACATAAGAAAATTAAATAACCCAAATTTCAGAATATCTCTTTTTATTCAAATAGACCAGTCTATCACTACACCCATATTCCACCATATAGTAGGATTACAAAAATATTGATATCTAATCAAAGAATATTATTTACTATTCTAGTTTCCACCCTATAAAGGCCTAGGACTTTATAAATATACTCTTATAGGCATTACAATGTAGGGTTAAACTTGATCAAACTCTACTACACAAACTACAACCAGAAGTGGAGACAAGCATGCACCATGCAAGTTGCATCTTTCAAATTGCATCTATCATGCACAAAACTACATGTTATAACTACCTTGCTTGAAATTAATAGACATTATAGATTCTATTGTCTTAATACCTACTCAAATGAGACAACTTCCATCGCATGGAGGATGGCCCATGAGCCAAAATGTAGTTGTTAACCTGCATGGTCTTGCCCATCTAAATCCATTAAAATTTTGCATTGAAGCACCCTCAATATCAAAATGAAAATATGATAATATAGACAAGAAATATTTCATACAAGACAGCCTCCAATCTCAAACTATCACATAGAATTGGCCACTTCCTCCCCATTGGAGTCAGGGACAAGAGTTGGCTCATTGATTGGCCCTCTCATTGGTTCCTCCTCTTCTAATTTCATCTAATTTAATAACTCAACTAGCACAAGTTCACTATCATTCTGATCGAAGCAATTTATTCCTATCAATATTTAGCCTTTCACAGGTTACATCCAACTTTTTGTCTTGAACAATTTTCTCCTTTACCTCAACATTTTGTAGCTTTCACATATTTTCTAGTGTCATCATTACACTAAATTCAAATTGTTGCATGTCTTTATGGATTTCACATGTTTATTACACTAAAAATTATAGTGAGCAACCTTAATGGTTTTCAATCAGGGAGCATACTTCATAACATATTTAATGGTTTGAAGGACACAATCAATCGAAGATACTTCAACCAATATTATAGATAGTTGTGCCCTAGACAAATTAGTGAAGGCCCAATTTAATAATTTATCATCCTTAAAGCCTTTAAAAATGGCCCTTTTCCCAATACTCAAATCCTTATCCATATTTATCCTTATACCCTTGTCCACCAAAAACCATCATCCATAAGTTGTTTAAGCTTTAAGTCATCAACCAAACCTATATAAGAGTGTGCATCATCCAGGGAGTAATAGTTAATCATATTTTAATTCTACCCTCTAATTATGTTTTCATAAGATTCATTTCCTCTCATTAACTTTGGGATTTTATGAGTCCCTAACTCTTCACCCATAGTTGTGGAGTCTTTCCCTTCAAATCCCATTGGGAATCCATCAAAAAGGGAGCAAAAAAAACTAAAAAATGATGATTCCACCTCTCCTGCTCCACAACGCCAAAAGAAAATAATGTTGGAAAGGGGACATGGGATATATAAAACATCTCCCACTTGGGAAGAGGAGGGAGGTGTCAAGGGGAAGCCACAAGGGTATGGGAAGGGCAAAAGAACATGATGATTAGGAGGGGGAGCCCAAGGGAAGCTTGGCCTTTCCAATTAATAATCCTAATTGAAAGTCCATGGAGGGAATAACAAATGATATAACATGGGGGGAGGGGCCCTCCCCCAAATTATCAAGTTTATTAGTGAGCTTATTTTTGAACCCTCTTATGTGTTTAATCCTGATTACTTTGACTTTGACTTCAAGCATTCGAGCATAATATTCCTTAGCTACCAATGGGAGAAAATGTCCTTTAGAACTACATTGACAATTAGAGTTAAATTACATTTAGATAATATCCCTTTACAATATTTCTCCTTTGAAATCTTGAGATCTCTCCAATGTGCCTTGGCTTCTTCTTAGTTATTAGTTTAAGTGACCAATCCTTCATAATAAAATAACACAGATTCTCATAGATTATTTTTGAAAATTCCACCAGCTCTATACAAACTTGGATTTCTTTTGCTACTAGAGAAAAGTTTAGTTTTTTAGCACATTATGGTAGGGGGCACCATTTTTTCCAAATCCACTCCATAGGAATTTATATATTTTCTTGATTATTAAGGATACTTTATAGGGCATTGGAAGGACTAAAATCAAGTACAATGATATTGATAGCAGGGTGGCTTTGTTCAATTGGATTCTTCTAGCTAAATATGGTTATTTTTCTTTGTAGACTGCCAAATTCATAATCTTTCTATCTATTAAATATTTTCACAAGAGGGGAGAATTCCCAATTTCAAACAAAGGCATAACCAGATAAGTAAAAGATAGCTTACCAAGATTGATGTCTAAAATCCTATAGATGGTTGTTTGCAGTCTATTTTAGTGTTGAAGAAGATCTTAGATTTAATTTTATTGACTTTTTGTCCTAAGGCTCTTTAATAATTTTTCAAAACCTTTATTTCAAAGATTCCTAGAACTGAACTTCTTTAGCTAGATAGGTGTCATCAAAAAAGTGTAAATGGCAAAGTCATTGAATGATTTCTTCCATTACAACCATTCAAACTCCCATTAGCCTTTAAAGATGATAGAGACTTGCCCAATGATTAATCAACAATAATGAATAAATATGGGGAGATAGGGTCACCTCATCTCAATCTCTGGGAGTCATTGAAGAAGCTAGTTGGCTCACTATTTATCGAGACACAATATTTTTGGGGTAGACACGCAACTACTAACCCACTGCGTCCAATCCATGAAAAACCTATTTTTCCAATATACCATCCAAAAAGGCCAAATTGAAATTTTCATAAGCTTTATTCATATCTATCTTAAGCATCATGGCTTCATCTTTTTGAGACTTAGCTGAGATGATTAATTCCTTGACCATAATTCTCCCACATAGAATTTGTCTACCCATCAAAAAACTAGGTTATTTTGAAATAGGCTTCAGAAGGACCTCCTTTAACCTGTTATCCATGAAATTCGATATTATCTTATAGACCATCTTACATAAGGTGATTGATCCATAAGAATCAAATTAGTTATCATTATTTTTTTTGCAGAGGGGATTAATACAATAAAAAATTTATTTAGTTCCTTCATAATAGACTTGTTATCACCAGATTCCTAAACTACCCCATTACATCTTAGCCTACAATATCCCAAAACTCTTGGTAAAAATCAATGGAGAAACCATCTAGGCTATAAGAAATTTGTCCCTCTGAAATGTTTGAGTTTCCTAGTGACCTCCTTTAATGCTTTCATTGTTAATGTCATATATCTTATTCATTTAATATCCTTGGAATTACTCTGAGAATCCCCTTTTTTTTGTCTCTCTGCCCAAAATTTCCTCATAAGAGATTTTGGAAGTAGTCGATAGCTTCAACTCTTATTCTATTCATTTCTTTGATTTCTTCTTCTTTTGGGATGATGATCTTAGTAATCTTATTATAGTTTATTTTGGTAATAGTTTATTTGTAGAAGAAAATCATGTCCCTATCTCCCTCTTTTAACCATTGTATCCTTGATTTCTACTTCTGGTGAATATTCTAATAGATAAATATTTTGTTCATCTCATTGAGTTTTTCTTCTCTCTAAGCTCAATTGAGATGCCTTGGATATGAATAAGAGTCTGAAACTATTTCTATTGTTTTTGGACTTCCTCTTTCTTTATATATATATATATATATATATATATATATATTTAAAAACACCAATTAAATTATAGATAAATCAAAGTATACATATTCTAGTATGCTAGGTCTGAAATTTATTAGTCCAAGCCCATGAAGTATACAAAAAAGGATATGTATTAGCATTCACTAACACAAATCAGATTCTAAAATCTTTGTCAAGTCCCCTTACAACTTCATCAGCCACCACAAAGGAGGCAAACCATAATAATTAAGGTTTTGGTTATCAAGAGCCCAATTGGCCAACCCATTTGTTGCTTTATTACTTTCTCTGGGGACACGGATGGATTAGACCTCTTGGAACTTGTCTTGAAATTTGTGTATTTCCCCCATATCTCTTTATATTTCCAATTTTTCCTTTGAACTCCCTTAGGATTAGTTAATAACCTAATAATTACCTTGTATTTAGATTCAATTTGAAGTTTTTACCGCCCAATTTTCAAAGCCTCTTGCATCCCTTTATAAACTGTTTTGACTTCTACTAAGTTATTAGTTATATATCCCACCTTTTCAGCAAAGAAGAAGGCTACATACTTATCAGAAGGTCTACCAATACCTCTTATACTATCTTGACCTAGGTTTCCCCTTGAAGCACCTATAGTATTCATATTACCATACCCAATTGGAGGGTTATCCATCTAAACTTTCTTTTTAGACCAATAAGCAGTCATTGTTGAAGTCTAGGGTTGCAAATAAAGTTGTTTGCATAAATGATTCCATTTTGGCATAATATTTTAAGGTAAATAGATCTTATACTTGACATTAATTTTAATCTTCTCCCAAACATAAGTAATATCCTTGCCCTTCTATTGAAAAATTATGTTGTTTTGTTCCTTCCAAATGTTCCAAAGTAGAAGGGTGATGCTAGACCATAGAGCCAAAAGAAGGTTTTGACCCTTAGGAAGGTGGCTATGCCATTCTCTAATTAGCTACTCAAAAAATTAAATTCTAACTAAGGGGATGTTAAAAAATTGGGATAAAAGTTACCATAAGTAAACCAATAGTGGGCATTGGAAAAATAGATGAGTTATGGTTTTCTCATTCTCCATACACAAATTACATCAAAAGGGGCCATAAAATCCATGTCTCATTAGTCTATCTCCTATTAATACTCTCCTCCTTACAACCAACCACATAAAGAAGCTTACCTTAGGCCATAAAGCAAGCTCCATATGTGGCTAAATATATCCTTAAGAGGATGAGAATTACCCCTAATTATAGAAGCATAGCCTAAATAAACCATGTAGGTACCTGTAGATATTTTCCCCCAAGCTAATGAATCAGGCAAGGGGAAGTTGTAAGAGGACGAGCCAAAAGAATATTATTAATCTGTGATTGCTGCTCCTCCCCAATTTGAATTGGCCATTCCTAAGTAGGAATCCAACATTTTCTAATCTCCTAGGGATGAGTAATGGATTTACAATAGTTATCAACCTTAATCCATCCCATTTCATGCAACGCCTCTATGGTTGTCTTTAACTCTAGGTATTGAGGGATGACTGGTGGATACCCACCCCATGAATTAGTCTAGAAGTTGGCACTTTGACCATTATTGATAATCCAAAACAAATGTTTTTTAATAAGTTTTCTCCCCACTTTTAGAATTTTAATAATGGGTGACCCTTTTTGGGGAAGAGATAACCAAATGATTCTCTAAAGGGGATTATTTTTTGCATGTTTGGCTCTAATATTAGCATCCCACAAATCAAATAGACCCATTAGTAATATCTAGTAGAGTTTAGATACTAAAGCCTTATTTTGTTTGGAAGATGAATTAAATCCTAAACCACATTCCTACTTAGGTTGGCATAGAGTCTCCCACTTAACTAGAGACCACTTTCTTTTAGCATTATTTTAGTTTTCTCGCCTCTTCTACCACTTGAAGGAGCTTCACTTTGATAATGTCCCAAAATGTTTGGTATAATTCAATCGAGAAACCATCCAGTCTTAGATTTTTTCCTTTATTCATACTAAACACCACTTTTTATAGTTTACTTTAAAATATGGGAGTGGTAATCTTCTTATTATCATTATCTGATACAAGCCGAGGAAGAATATCTAATATTTTTTTTTGGGAAAACTCATCCAGAGGTTAAGCTGTAAATAACTAATGGAAATACTAATTTGTAATTTGTTAAATATCTTCAAATGAATAATCTTTATGCCCATATTTCTTGATGAGAAATTTTATGTGGTTATGAACACATTTGGCCAAAAAGGATTTATGAAAGAAAGCAGAATTTTTATCACCTTCTTTTAACCATTGGATTCTAGATTTTTGTCACCATAGAACCTCTTCTTTGGTCTCCCACTCATTGAGAGTAGCTTTCAAATAGATCTCCTTTTGAATAATATCAAAAATACATCTATAGGTTCAAAGGTTACAATTGATTGCTTCCATATATTTTAGGATCTATTTTTTTCTCCTTTATGTCTTCAAACTCATTCCAATTCTAAGTTTTCAATTTGATTTATTTACATTGATATTGCCAAAGCTCTTCTTAATTCATTCCTTCAATTTTTTCCTTTGTGAGTTTTAGTTTTTTGGGATAACTTGAACATATTTGACTCTGCAAAATTTTTTTTCCACCAATCCTTGATTTTTTTTCTTGAGGATTCTTCTATTAACTACACTAGTTCAATTCTCAAGAGGTATCTTCTTAGTCTAACTATATCAACTATGGACTGTTGAATTGGCCAACGATCAAAATAAGCAAATTGAAGGATTATTTATTTTATTAAAATAACATTACAAATCACATTATTAATTAATTATCTCAACCAAAAACTCACTCCCAAAACTTCTATTTGACCAAGTGTACAACCCATCTTTTGTTTTCATAACAAATAAACCATAGTCATTATCAAATTGTCCAAACTTGCACAAATTATAGGAAAAGTGAATAACTTTTGTATTTTTATATAATATAAATTATAACATTGAATTCCCGTAAAATCCACTTATCATTTGCATAGTTATTCCTAAAACATTTTAGAGACATCCAACATAACTGTCGACCCTAGCGGGTAGTTGGACCATAGACATTTGTCATCATGAAACTTTTATAGCTTTTAAGATCATCAAAATCAATAGACTATCAATGAGAGATTATATTTAGTTTAAATCAAGATCATGTCAATGGATTTGAGCTATTACCATGCCTACAGATGCACCATTAGAGTTTACTACTACAAAATTGGAAATTCTCCATGATTCCGTCATAATTTAACTCAAAGTTGTCTTATTTATCTTAGTTTCTCAAAGAAGAACAATGTTTAGTTTCTTGTCCATGATTAGTTGTTTCAATAACTAATATTTGTGAGGTAAATTGAGACCCAACCTATTCCAAGATATTATAATCATGAGAATACCCTTTGCCCACTATTTTGGGTAATGGGTTTATCCCCTTCTAAACCACTAGTTAGTTTCTTTTGTCCTTTATTGTTACCTACATTCAATTCCTCTTTATTATCAGTCATCAATTCCAAGCCATAATCAAAATGTTGGTAATTATCTCTAATATTTTTGGGAATTCTATTTTTAAATCTTCCCACTTGCCAAGCATATTAATGATTTGTTTTTTACTGCCATTAACGATATTCATCTAGGATTCTAAATTTCTAGAATTTGACTAGGGTGGCTTTCTAGGTTTTCTTTTCCATAAGTTAGAAGATTTAGTCACATATTACTAGTGTTTAATGGGGACTTGTCCCTCCCCAAAAAAAAAATCCATGCTTTTAGGATAAGGACATCCTTGGGATGTGGGGACATCCCCTTGCTGCACCTCCATCACCACCATGAATTGTCACCATCCCTAGGGTGTTTCCCTCTAAGAGGGGATGTCTCTAGGGTTTCCCTTCAAAAATGGGATGTTTAGGGGATGATGGGGCATCCATGGGATGTCTAAAGGATGCCCAGACATCCCTTGACTCCCTAGGAAATGCGTAGGTGTCCCCCATACTGGTGGACACTAAAAAGACATATTTTTTTAATTTAAAAACATTTTTGATTTGTGATCCCTATACCCTAACCCAAATTGATAATGAATCCCACCCCCCCTCCAAATCTTATTAAAATCAATATCCCTCTCATTTTAAGTCACAATAAAACTTCATTGAGTGAAGTAAATAGCTAGAAGTAGATGAAAAAAGCTAAAAGGGAGAAGTTTGTAAGAGTGAGAGAGCATTAGGAGATGGAAAGTGAGATAAAGAAGAAGATATAGAAGCCAAGAAGACTCAATAATCTTCAATTTCATCATTTGAGCCACAAGGTAGGCCCTATCACTATGCATTTGATTCTTTGAGTTTTTGATTTTTTTGTATCATTTATATCATTTGTGATTTTTATGTATTGTTCTTTGATTCATGATTCATTTATAAATTGAAAATTCTTATAATTATTAATTAATTTTTGATTCATTCAAATTCTTAAATTTTTAAATCTTCATTAAAATCAAATACTTGAATTTCAAATCTTCATTCAAATCTAAAGTAAGAAAAATAAAAGTGAAATCCTTATTTGATAAAGGTTAAGAATATGAATTCCCATTTGTGTATCCTCTGCTTCTATGCTTTATGTGACCTGAAGTAAGAAAAACAAAAATAAAATCCTTGTGCCTTAATCCCTTATATTATGCATGGTTTGAATTTCAATTTTTAAATTATGAACTTACAAAATGAAAAAAAAAATCATTTCTTGCAGTGTCATTATGAGTTATGATAGCATGAGTGAGGATAAGGGTCAACCTGGTCGAAGATGAAAGTGAAAATGATTTTGATTATGCACTTGATGATCTTAGTTTAAAATCAAGGAGGGGTGGTTGTAAAATCAAACTAGTTATGTTGGGAATCTAGATTATAGCTATCCTTCACAAACCCTACAACAATATGATAAGGGTCCCTTTGATATGGAAAAACCTTTAAAACAATTTTCAAGCAAGGTACCAATAAAGCTTGGGACATCTTGGGGCACTAGGAAATGGAAGTGTAACATATGTGACCTTGAATGGTTTGGAAACATGACTAGAAAAAATGCTCACCTCCTTCTTATCCAAAAAAAAGCTATAGATGTATGTGAAAGGGTGGGAAAAAACCTAAAATTTAGGGATTAAATATGCAAATTATGGGGTGATAATGAAGAAGATGCACCTACATCTATTACTTTTCTACCAAAGGGGAGGGGTCATCAAAGACATAGTTCTATTAATTTTGAGAGGCCAATGAATTCATCTAGTTCAATTGTAGCAGGGCCCAAGGGGAAACGCAAGGTGAGTAATGATGCTTCAAATCCACTAGTAGAATTATTTAATGTGCAAGCAAAGGATGAGGCAGATGATGCCATTAGTAAATTCTTCTTTTCCAAAGGCATTCCATTCCATGTGGCTCACTCTCCTTATTATAAGGAGAATATAGTAAAAATAATAAGAGCCTGACCATAATATGTGCCACCAGGGGAGACTAAATTGAGGACAATAATTTTGGACAATAACTATACCAAGACTAATATTTTAATAGAGAAAATGAAGAATACCTAGGTCACAAGTGGATACAACATCATCATGGATGGGTGGATAGACATCATGCATCATCCACTCATCAATATCATGGTTACAAGTATAGTTATCCCTTATTTCCTTAGGGCTATTGACTGTTTAGGGTATAACAAAGATGTTGATTTTCAATTCTATATCCTAAAAGTTGTTATAGAGGAGGTTGTGCCATAGAATGTGGTGCAAGTAGTGACATATGAAACCCATGTTTGCAAAGTTATAGGGAATTTTATTGAGGAAAACTATAGACATATTTAGTGGACTCATTATTGTGTGAATTCCATGAATAATGCACTCAAGGACATGGGAAAAATTAGTTGGATCAAAGCAGTTGTTAGTGATGCTAGAGATGTGCAAATGTTTATCTGCAACTACCACACTTCAAATGCACTCTTCAAGACCTTCTAAAAGAATGAATTCTTGAAACCTTTAGAGAATATGTATGCATCATAATTTATTCTCTTGGAGAGGATGCTTGAGTTGCAAGAGGCATTTACAATAATGGTTATGACAGCATAATGGAATTGTTGGCTTGAGCTGAAGATAGATCAAGGGAAGAGGGTGAAAGAGGTGATGAAGAGTGATGTTTTTTATGCTGATGCCAAATATATTATCTCCATCATTACTCCAATATTCATAGTGATTAAATATGGGGATGTTGATTCACTTATCCTTGGAGAGGTGTATGAGTGCATTAATATTATGCTTAATCAAATAAAGGTTGTTGTATGAGAGAAGGACCCCGCATTACAATTCTACATAGAACATATTCAACCAATCATTCATCACATATGGGACAAGATCAAAAATCCCTTGCACATAGATGCCTATGCATTGAAAATGAATTGGTATGTATAAATGCCTGGTAGATTACACCTATACAAGATATTAAAGTGAAGGCAGAGTTCATGAAGACCATTCTAAAAATGTACAATTCTATAGAGGCCATCATAATTCATACTGAGTGGACACAATTTTACACTCTTAGGGGATATTCATATGAGGATGAAATAGATAGGTAGATAATGGCATAAAAGGAACCAATTTTGTGGTGGAATTTGCATGGGATTGCTTCTTTAACTACCAACCTAGCCATTCATTTACTATCTCAGATTTTTAATTCTTTTATTGTTGAGAGGAACTGGTCTACTTATAGCTCCATCCACTCTTTTAAGAGGAACATGCTTACCTCTAAGAGGGTATATAATCTTGTGTTTGTACATAGTGCCTTACATCTCATTGACCATAACACACTTACATATAAGGAGAATCCAACAGCTAGATATGATGTAGATCCAGAGGAGTTGACATAGATTGATGATAATGATACATAGATAAGGTTGGTTGGTATTAGTTTAGAGGATCTTGAGCATGTGGATTCCAACATTTCTAGTGATGAGGAGTTTTGTGAGAACTTTGGTGATGATTATCCATTGACTCATTAGTATTTATTATTATGTTTTAGAACATTGTTGATACTTGATTGTAATCATGAATCATCATTATGAAATTTTGAAAATTATGAATTTGATTTTTTGATTTTTATTTCCAATGTTCAATTTTCATTGGTTCAATGGTTAAAAATTGAAACTTCATTGTTAAAAAGTTAAAACTTAAACCTTAAATTGTTGATGTTTAATACAATATACTTATTCCTTATACATCTTTTTATAACTATTTTTTCAAGTACTATATGTATTTGCACCACTCCCCTACCACCCCTCTTTCATTTTCACCCCACCATCCCCAAACATAGGCCCCCCATCCCCCTATCCCCCCATCCTAGAAACCTGTCCCCCCATCCCCCTATTAAGAAATGTTATGGAACTATGCAAATTACAATGTTTAAGACTACAATTTTCTCCAAGCCAAATTGACTTAAGAACTACTTCAATTGTGAATGCATGAGGTTATCTTAACTAAGAACTACTTCATTCCCATCCTACGAGTCATCTATATCTTATGGGAGATCTTATTCTTCCTAAAACTACATCCAGATCTACATCTAGCATAGAGCCAAGGCTTTGAATGCTAATCAGAAAAATAGTAGGGACTATTTTTGGAACTCTTGTCCCATTCATCTCAAACTCTATCTTATCCTCTTCTTCTTCTTCATCCACTAGGGTTTCAAAATTATTTTTTTATTCTAGTGGCTTTCTTGGTCACAAAACTTCCTTGAATTTTCTTTAAGTCACTTTTTTGGGGGCTTAAAAATCTTCATCCTCTGGTTTATGGCTATTAGTTCTAATAACATTTGGGCAATGTATAATAAAATGCCTATGAGAGAGGCATGATATATGCCTAAAAAGTATATTTTCATAGTCCATATCATATCTCATTTCCCTTGTTTCATATTTTAGTAAAATGGATTAGGGAAAAGGTTTATTTAAATTGTTGCGTGATTTGGTTTCTATGGATTTTTCCTAGCATCTATATTTTCCCACCTTGTATTTAATTTGTTTGAAGATATCCTCCTTCCAAAACTCAGTTGATAGCCCATATAACCTAATCCACACTAGGAATTTTGATATAATTTCTTTCATGGGATCAAATCCTTCATCTCATGGAAACATATACAACCCTGCCCTTCCATAAAACATGGGCCTACATGGAAAATTTCATCTCTTTATTTAGATGAATTAAAAATCAACATGAAAATTCATGGGGTAACACTCTTACATTTTTTTTAGAATAAATATTCCAATGATCTATCATCCACTTCTCCAAATCTATTGCATTTGGTCCAAAACCTAGTAACTTATCCTTTTGATTTCTAGTTCTAGGTTTTCACGTTTTGGAACTATCACAGAAACATCCTCCAAATATTGAACTATCACTTGAAGGGGACTAGGTGGATCGTTCTCTCTAAATACATTTCCATGGAATAGCTACCCCACCACCTTCTCTTGACTCTACCTACACTGCTTGCTTCCATTGCTTCTATCATTGCACTTGCTCTCTATCACTCCAAACATTTTTCATCTCTTTGTACTCTCTGATTTTGGTATGACTTGTGTTATCATATTTATTAATTAATTCATATCAGTGATCACTAGTACTAATTTTATAAAATTAAATATTTAGAACAAATTTTAGAGTAAGCAAATAAGGTCCTTGGATTTATGTAAAAAATAATATATAATATACAATTCGATAATCGCATTTTCTAGAATACATTTCTCTAATATATTTGAAGTATAAATCTGGTGCTAAAAATTTAAGATGGAATACTAATATATAGGATATAACATATGATAAGATCATTTATTTCAAATATACATGCTATTAAAATGAATATGATGTAAATAAAAAGGTGAAAATGTCTAGCTATGGTTTGTAACTTTTTATTTTTGTCATTGGGGAAGCAATACCTAGTTTTATGACTCAATCTGTGAGAAGAAATTTTTGATAAGAATTCCTCTCATAATTTAAGCATGCAAATGAAGAAAATATTATGGAAAAGTTACCAATTATTTTCAAGGCATAAACAAGGCACTATCAATAAATACTAAGAGTCTATTCCATATTTTTGATCTTCTTGGTTTATTAGTTATTACCAATTTGCCTACTATTTTAAGCATCATTCATAAAGATGCTCTAGTTTAGTTGATTTTTTTAATAGAGGACTTGACTTAGGATAAGAAGGTCAATTCAATGATATCTTTAGTAATCTATTCCATGTTTTTTAGCTTCTTGGTTTATTACTAGTTTGCTTATTATTTGAAGGGCCGTTAATAAAGATGCTTCAGTTAATTTTTTTTTTTAGTAGAGAAATTGACTTGGGATAAGAAGTTTAATGCAGTGAGTTATTTAAGCTTTACAAAGATAATTTCTCTAAAATTATTATTATTATTATTATTATTATTATTATTATTATTATTATTATTATTATTATTGGGAGTGGATAACTAAGCATGGTAGGGAGAATTTATGGCTCTTCAAACTTTGCCATGACAAGATAGCTTAAGACCTATGAGGCCATTCATAACTTAAATATATTATCAAATCAGAGCTCAAAAAATTTGTCCTTTATCTACAAGGGAATGTTTGTGATACATCAAACTTAGTAAGAATAAAATTTGGTTAAAGGAGTAAACTAAGGGAGGTGATATTTTATACAAATAGTGTATGCTAAAATATATACAAATATTTTATAACATGTTGAATTTAGTTTATGGACAGATATACACCATATCTAATGTTATCCATTCATATATTGATATGTAATCCAATATTTTTGCGGTTTCAATTTCAGCTTTCAATTCCTCATCTTAAGGACTGTTATTCCCTAAACAAAACATTACACATTGGCCTAAGATTGGGCCCAATTATGATAGAACATGTGTTTCCACTTTTGTATTACTTCTTGACCTATCTCTTTCTCTCTTTGATTAATTATTTACCTATTTTATCTTCTTAAACTATTTTGGATAGTAGGTGCATTAGACTGGTCAAATGTTCTAACACCAAGGTGCTTGACTCACTTAAGAGACCCTAAGGAACCTGACTCACTAGGGTAGCTCTAATATGAAATATAAGATAATAGCTTCCCCTCTTCACAACCAATCTAAAACTAAATATTGGGATGAAATCATAATATTCTTCTTTTCTTCTAGTATATCTTTTGCCTTAATTGAAGGAGAGTCTATACTAATCCCATAACTTGGTATTCAATCTATCAGCTTCTTTTAGCGTGAGTCAAACCTTAGATTTTGTGGCCACCATCAAAAACAATATTAGTGATTATTCAGTGGTGGATAACTCTCTTTCATATTCTGATGACTAGACTTTCCCAGCTTGGAAAGTTACTCCTTTCTATTAGTTTGTGTTATTATGTGAAGTGATTGTATAAGTATATTTATTATTTGCATCATGTAACTTACAATATCAAAACTTCTAAATTAATTGTATTAAAAAACTATTATTGCATAAGAGAGAGTATTTACACAATATATATGGTGTAGATTGAATTCCTTCTGGATAAAACTGTTGATTTATAGTTTTATCCAAACACTCTACACCTTATGGACTATGGAAATACTCTCTCTATTATGCATTAAATTTTTTTTAATACAATTAATCTATAAGTATTGATATTATAATTTGTATGATGCAAATAAAAAATATATGTATAAAATCACTACATGTAATAACACAAACTAACAAGGGGAATTCTCATCCTAATGATGGATAATGGAGGGTGATCTGAAACATTGATATCAAAATCACTTATGCAATTTTTATCTAGAAGCAAATCACTCTACATTATTAATAAATTTAATTCATAATCCTTGAGCTTATATAATGGAAGCATATTCTATAAATCTTCTATCTTGCTAGCTAATTTTAAACTTTTGGGATTTAAAAATTCCCACATGGTGACCCCAAATTCACACAATCAAAAACCTTGCTTTTTGGGTTTTCTTAGTCCAGAGATGCTTTAGGCAGTTACTTCACTGTTGTTATTTTTGTTGAATGTACCATCTAATCTCATTGACCTATTTTTAGTCATTTATAGACACATATATTTTTCATTTCATCTATATATCTATTTACATACAAGTATGTGTCACCTACATACACACATACATAAGATTTGGAATTTGTTAACTCAATTCATATACATTCATCATACATACCCTGTTGATAAATGCCTAAAGAGTGGATGTATAGATAGATAGGGCTTAAAAACTAATTAATATTGTTAGCTTAATTATGATAAACTACTAGAGATTCCCCATTTAATAACATACATAGGTTCTCTACCAACTGCCCTAAATAATTATTCCTCTTCTCTGTCCCATGGCATGAGTTCCTATGCATGGAATTAAAAGACATTACACACCATGAAGATTTTGTCAATGGAATTGGTATTGCACCATGGACATGTTTTCCCCTACTATCATCAACCATATTAGCAGTGGTTATGTGTATCCTCTTGCCCAATCTTCCCCTCCTATCCTAGTGCTTTTGTAGGTGTGAGAATACAAGCCACGGTTTTATGTCTAAAAAAATATGCAAATGTTGGTGTCATGGGATTGTTCTTGTAAAATATCCTCTCTTTCAACATATCTACTAACCTGCTATAAAAAAATTTAGCATGTAACTTTCTCTAAAACCAACATCAATCAAGGATAACAATCTCTTGATCGTTAATCCACTAATTATATATTTTATCCTAATGACATGAAAGTATTCATTTTTAACCACATCATAAAACATGCATACCTAGTTAACCTAATAATTTAAACCAATAGATAAATCCCATTTCTTAAAAGCAATCTACATAAGTTCTCTAATAACTGTCTTGGATAACTTATCCTCCCCTCTTCCCCAAATTGCTAGTGAAGGCTAGTTTGTGGGTGTGTAAAAGATCTTACATGATAAATATTTCACCAATGGGGTTGGTATTGCATAATAGGTGTGCTCACCTCTACTAAAATCAACAATATTGGTTGTCATTCTATGTGGCCTCTCACTCCACATTGGTATCCTATCACTATGGTTCTGTAGGTGTGAATACAAGTTATGGTTATCAATGTCTAAATATAAACTAGGATGCACACACATTGGTGCATTGATATCATCCCCTTAACAAATATATAGAAGTGCATCCAACCAGCATCTGTAAAATATGGAAGGTTAAGTGTTTGCCCTAACTATTGCATATATATACATTACATCAGTATTATCAAAATTGAAGTCATCTATAAGCCCATTTGAACATTATTCCCTCCTCATGTTAATTTATTTGTGTTACATAAATTACTGATTAATTACATTTGAATTCATATACTTAATTGTTGCACATAGTATGTTTAATTTATACTATTCTTACAAATTTCCTCTTGTAAATTGCATTCAACCCTCAACTTGTTAACATGTTCTTACCTTTTGACCAAATTTGACCTTTAGTCAAATTTGGTCAACCCATACATTTATAAACTTTTTATAAGTTTATACATGTCTTATGGGGTCTCATATTGTCCTATACATCTTTCTTATCCTCCCCCTAGTCCTTGTTTAAGCTCATCTCTCTTGAAATGGCCTGGTCAACCAAAGTCAAAGCTGGTCAAACTTAGTCAAAGTTATAAATTGTGTTGGATATGTCATAATATGGTCTTTGATATGTTTCAAGTTGTCTTCAAGTCATAAATTGGTCACTTACTAAGTTTCATATGCAAAAAGGGTCATTTAGCCCATTAAATGACTTGTACAGACTTTCAAAGAGGAAAGCTTGTCATAAAGCTGTATTTCAACATGGTTAAGGTCAAAAAATGTCAATATTGGTTAGATTATATTCTAAGAAATATTTATGTGCAGAAATGGGGAGTTTTTCCTTGATTTTAGTTCCTTTTGGGCACTTGTATAAACTTCTTGAGTTCATCATCAGCTAAAAGCATAGGTAAGATGTCTCTTCAACTCCCTAAACTCCTTATAATGCATGGTTTTCTAGGGATATGTCAAAAAATTCAGTTTTGTCTTTTTTTTCATTTTTTTTGCCTTTGCAAGCCAAGGAGGGTCAGTTTCAAACACTTGGTGTGATCCGTATAGGTGCAGTTGGGAGGAATGCTCTTATTGGGTGAAAGGGCTTTGAGTCTAATCCAAATCCATATAAATAAGTTTCATTTTGGTGGATTATCCATTATGAACCATTGTTAACACTCCAAGTAGCCTTTTATGCACTTGTTTCCATGAGGGGGTCATTGTTTGCACTTGTCTCAGATGTCCTTGCTTTGGCCTGATGGATTTATATATTTTAAATGTTCCTAAAGGTTATATAACGCCTCTCCATAGGTTTTTCATGATTATATTGGATTTAGAAGTCATCAAATGCCTAGGAAAGCCTTTTCTAGGTGTTGATCATTTTTGCCTAACAGGCCAAAATCGGTCCCCTTCTTCCCTTGCTATTCAAAGCCAGTCATTTTTAAGTTGCACAAGTTCATCGAGCTTTAGTTTATCACTCAAGTTCAATGCCATGATTCATCGGCCTTGGTTCAATTCAGTTGGTTCAGTGGCTTTTTGTTCATCGAGCTTAGGTTCAAGCGACTTTTAGTTCAATCACATTCAGTTCATTAAATGGTTCAAGTGGCTTGACATAGCGTTGAACTGGTTCAACGAGTGGTTCAAGTGAATAGTTCATTGGCTTGGTTCAATTGGCTTGGTGTGCAGTGTTGAACAGTTGAACCGATTGAACCGTTGAACCATTTTGGTTTAACGGGTTGGTTCAATGGCTTGGTTCAAGGGTGTATCCCAAAGCTGAAGGGCAGTGCTGGGCTCAGATGCCTTTGCAGAGGGCAGGGAGCATTTCAAAGGTAGCCAAAATATTTTCAAAGGCGTGAAGTAGACTAAAAGGTTGAATTCTTTTAGACTTAATTCTCAGACAAAAAGCCCAAAGGGATTCAGAGGAAGGCCACCACCCGATAGGAAAACCAAAGAGCCCGAAGCAAAAAACTATAGGAAAAGGCCTGATGAATTTTTACAAGGATGGTGACATCCTGAAAATTGTCAAAATTAAGCACATAAATTAGCTATTGGGTTTTCAAGCGATGACATGTGCGCAAACATCAAATTTTACACCAGGAAACCCAAAGCATGAAAGGCACCAAGTGGCAACCATGGAATACTTGACATGCTTTTTTAGTAGTGAAACGTGCCACATGTCCCCTGTAGGGCTCAGTGGAAGTTGACAAGTGTCAACATCTGCAATTTTCTCCTTGTGCTTCATTATTTAAAGAGAAGACTAGTGGGCCCAAATGAGTTGCTAAGAGCTATGCAGAGCATGCCAAGTGTCATCATTTGCGAGCACCAAAGAAGGGCCCAAAAGTTTTTCTAAGGTAGCTAAAGGCTCTGTAGAAGCGGCCATGTGTCACCTTTCATAGAAATCTCAAAAAATACTTCCAAAGCCTCTAGGTTAAGTGGAAAGAGTAGGTGGAAGCGGCCACATGTCAACTTTTGCCTGACTCTCAAAATACCCTCTAAGGTAAGTGGATAATGCCACATCCCATTATCAGCTCGATGAAAGTCACCACATGTCAACGTCTGCATTTCAAAGTGTTTTCTAAGTGCCCAATTAGTGGACTATGACACGTGTCAAAAGCGGATGCGCTCTCAGCAAAAAGAGCCAAAGGAGTAGCAGAAGGAGCCAGAGGAGGCAAAGTAGCCAAATGCAAAAATAGACAAAGCAATCTAAGTGGCACAATAAAGTGTTGACTCAAGGAGTTATTCTAGTGGTTGACACAGTACATGCCATGCGATCATCAAGAGGCATAAATAGTGAATGGTGCGACCCATTTTTCTTCATTATGCATTGATGAGCAGGCAAACGGTGTGGCTCATAATTTTGAATCCTGACAGAAGCTGACACAGCATTATCTTCAGGCAGCTTCCTCATCCCAATGCTCAAAAAACACATGGTTCACTTGTAAAAAGGGTGCCAAAATGGCCTCTTTCTTCCTCTATAAATTTTAAGCTTCTCATTCGAGAAGGAATCGACTCTCAGCCTTAAGGCAAAACTCTCTCAAGCTTGTAAGGTAGAGCTCTGCCAGAATTTTACCTTGAATCAAAACATAGTATTTTTACCTCCATTCTGAGTTTTGCATCTTTAGTATGTGTCTATGCCTTGATTCTGTATTAAGTCATTTTCTTAGTGCTTTTGTAGAATGATTTCAGGATGTCTGGTGCATTTTTTGAGTTTCCTTTTACAGGTCTGTCAGAAGTGTCCCTAGAGGAGTATAGGTGAAGTGGATAGGCTACTACAGTGTGTCTCAAAATGCCTCTAGTAGTTATTTCCTCCCTGTATCTCCACAAACCCCTGACCCACTGATGCAGAAGGTTTTCTCATGTCAAATGATGTGTATGGGAGCTGGTTCTTAGGGGAAAGTGTATGTTCAGGCAAAGTAGATCAACCTTTTTTGGTGTATCACCTTTTCATTTTTTAGGTTAGGTTCTATTTTCAACATCTCTCTCTCTCTTTGCATCCCCCCCCCTTTTCATTTTATTTATTAGCAGTAGGAGAAACCAGAGCCTAAAGATACATCAGAGGGAGCTAGCCCTCATCTAGAGACTCTCCCCTCCAGCTTCGCCGATCCCACAGGCGAGAGGGGAGTTTCCATTTTGACGTGTGGAAGGTAGGAGCTCGGCTTCCTACCCTGGGTGCAATCCACTATGTCAACAATTTTTGGCACACCTGGTGGGACCAACTAGGACAGGTTTTGTCCAAAGAGTTGAATAATTTTTGGTGTGTTCTTCAACCAACTAGCCTTTGGAGGATTTTGCATCAACACCAATGGTGAATCTGAGTTGAATCAGCTAGTTAAACAACCCTGGTGACATTAAGAAATCACTTTTGTATGTATAATCCCTCTGCACAAAATCATGGACCTTGTTGTCCCTCCTACAATTTTGATCAAACTTAGCCTTTTTATGGCATCTCCCCAAGCAGCCCTTGTAGTTGCCCTTCAACCAAAAAGGAAAATTCCAATTTTGAGATCTTTCACCCTGATGGTACGCTCTTGACTTGAAAGGAAATGATGGAATCATGGTATAGGAAAGAGGAAAAGTAAGGTTTTTCTCAAAACCTTGAGGGAGATAAAGCTGCTCCTACCCATGATTCCTATAATATCCAAGAAAGGCTCTTCTAAGAAAACATAGCCAAGAGAATTGCAGAGTTGGAATCCATAGAGAGATTCCTTAGCCAATGTGTGATGGATGGCTCAGACCAAACAGTAGATTCCATGTTTGAACACACCCCATTTACACACCTCCAAGAGAGTTATCAGGCCATACCTGATATTGATGAAGTTCTAGCCAGATGGAAGGAGGAGAATCATTCAATTCTAGCTCAAGGATTGCCTCCTCTTCCACATGGTTTTTTCGCTTCACCCTTTCTCAAGGAGGAACATGTTCTACAAGAGGCAAGTGAGGAGCAGAAGATCCAATCTATAGTTTCTCAAGAGGCTGTCATGAGTGACAACGAAGAGGAAATCATCATCAATGCTCCTTGTGAAGACCTCATCATCAATGGAGAAGATGCAAGTCATGCATATATACGGATGTTCCAGTAGTACGAAGAGGAACATAAGCATGGTGAGCTACCTCCCCCTTGTTCGATGAACTTCCTTGTTGCTTCGATGAGGAGGATGACTACACTGAGGAGCCTAAGTTGGAGGAGGATCAAGAGGATATCTTTGAACATCTAGAGATCCTGATCATCGAGGAGGAAAAGGAGAAGCTGGTCTCCCTTGAGGAAAGCCTTGAAGAAGGAATTTTTGAATAGAGAGGTGATGTTCTGTGGGATGAACAATTAATTTGTGATTCCATTTCAAACATCACCACAGTCACCCTTCTTCAAGAAGGCCAAGAGGAAGCAGAGAATGAGTCTAATAGAGTCTTCAATGAAGCAGAAAGAAATGGGTCAGACCATGATGCACTGCAAGTGAGATATACATATCAAAGGGATTGTGGTGATGAGCCAATAGCCATTGATTTCTTGGTGAAATGCACCAGCATGAAGGACTAGCATTCAATGAGCCTCCAAAGACAAGAAGAACACATGTATGTTGGAGGCATGTTTGAATCTGATCCACTCAGATACCAGCCAATCCAAGTGACAGGCAAGAGGAGCAAGTCACAAAATCTCTTTTTCATTTAGCTACTTGCCTGGCACTATAAGTCTTCTTGCCAGGAAGGGGACTTAAGAAATTTTCCCTTTAATTCAGGAGGGAGGTGAACATTCTTAGTTAGCTGTATATAGTAGTTTGCTTTTAGTTTCTTTCCTGCTTTCCCTAAGTGTGGTTGCACAAGTAGTGTTTTTAGCCTTGTGTGTGTTTTTCCCTTTTGTCTGGGGTAAAAAGCTTCATGTTGGATTCTTGGATCTTCGGGGCTATTGCTAACCTTTCTTCAAAGCTACATCTGACTCTGTGCCCAATGGACTACAAGGCAACTGGTCTTTAAGCATAGCAGGCATGCTTCCCATGGGAGATGACAATTTGTTGACCATTTTTGCCCAACAGGGCAAAATCGGTCCCCTTCTTCCCTTGCTATTTGAAGCCAGTCATTTTCGGGTTGCATGAGTTCATCGAGCTTTAGTTCATCACTCAAGTTTAATGCCATGATTCATTGGCGTTGGTTCAATTCAGTTGGTTCAGCGGCTTTTTTTTCATCGAGCTTAGGTTCAAGTGGCTTCTGGTTCAACCACATTCAGTTTATCAAACAATTTAATCAGCTCAGTGCGCAGCATTGAACCGTTAAATTAGTTCAACAAGTGGTTCAAGTGAATATTGCATTGGCTTGGTTCAATCATCTCGGTGTGCAGTGTTGAACCATTGAACTGATTGAACTATTAAACCATTTTGGTTTAACGGGTTGGTTCAACGGCTTGGTTCAAGGGTGTGTCCCAAAGCCAAAGGGTAGTGCTGGGTTCAGATGCCTTTGCAGAGGGCAGGGAGCATTTCAAAGGCAGCCAAAATATTTTCAAAGGTGTGAAGTAGACTAAAAATTTGAATTCTTTCAGACTTTTTGTCCAAAGGAATTCCTTCAAAATTTTTGTCTGAAGGAATTTGTTCAGATAAAAAGCCTGAAGGGATTCGGAGGAAGGCCACCACCTGATAGGAAAGCCAAAGACCCTAAAGCAAAAAAGGCTTGATGCAAAAAAATTGTAGGAAAAGGCCTGATGAATTTTGCCAAGGACAGTGATGTCCCAAAAATTGTCAAAATTAAGCATGCAAATTAGCTGTTGGGTTTTCAAGCAATGAAAGGTGCGTGAATGTCAAATTTTACACCAAGAAAGCTAGAGCGTGGAAGGCACCAAGTGGCAACCATAAAAGACTTCAACATGCTTTTTTAGGAGCAAAAAAATGTGCCACATGTCCCCTGTAGCGCTCAGTGAAAGCCAACAAGTGTCAACATCTGTGGGTTTCTCCTTGTGCTTCATTATTCAAAGAGAAGACTGGTGGGCCCGAATGAGTTGCTAAGAGCTATGTGGAACATGCCAAGTGTCAGCATTCATGAGCACCAGAGAAGGGTCTAAAAGTTTTTCTAAGGTAGCTAAAGGCTTTGTGGAAGTGGCCACATGTTGCCTTCCATAGAAATCTCAAAAAATACTTTCAAAGCCTCTAGGTTAAGCGAAAAGAGTAAGTAGAAGTGGCCATGTGTCAACTTCTGCCTGACTCTCAAAAGACCCTCTAAGGTAAGCAGATGCTGCCACATCCCATTATCATCTCGGTAGAATCCACCACATGTCAACTTTCACATTTAAAATTGTTTTCTAAGTGCCCAAGTAGCAGACTATGACACGTGTCAAAAGCGGATGCGCTCTCAGCAGAAAGAGCCAAAGGAGTAGCAAAAGGAGCCAGAGGAGGCAAATTATCCAAATGAAAAAATAGACAAAGTGATCTAAGTGGCATGGGAAAGTGTCGACTCAAGGAGTTATTCTAGTGGTTGACACAATACCTGCCAAGTGATCATCAAGAGGCGTAAACAGTGAACAGTGCAACCCATTTTTCTTCATTATGCATTGATGAGCAGGCAAATGGTGCAGCTCATAATTCTGAATCCTGATAGGAGCTGACACAACATTATCTTCAAGTAGCTTCCTCATCCCAATGCTCAAAAAGCACATGGGTCACTTGTAAAAAGGGTGCCAAAATGGCCTCTTTCTTCCTCTATAAATTGTAAGCTTCTCATTCGAGAAGGAATCGACTCTCAGCCTTAAGTCAAAACTCTGCCCAAAAATCTCTCAGGGTTGTAAGGCAGAGCTCTACCAGAATTTTACCTTGATTGAAACATAGTATTTTTACCTCCATTATGAGTTTTGCATCTTTAGTATGTGTCTATGCCTTGATTCTGTATAAAGTCATTTTCTTAATGCTTTTGCAGAATGATTTCAGCATGTCTAGAGCATTTTTTGAGTTTCCTTTTACAGGTCTGTCAGAAGTGTCCCTAGAGGAGTATAGGTGAAGTGGATAAGCTATTTCAGTGTGTCTCAGAATGCCTCTAGTAGGTATTTCCTCCCTATATCTCCACAAACCCCTAACCCACTAATGCAGAAGGTTTTCTCATGTCAGATGAAGTGTATGGGAGCTGGTTCTTGGTGGAAAGTGTATGTTTAGGCGGAGTAGATCAACCTTTTCTGGTGTATCACCTTTTCATTTTTTAGGTTAGGTTATATTTTCAGCATCTCTCTCTCTTTTCATCCCCCCTTTTTCATTTTACTTGTTAGCAGTAGGAGAAACCAGAGCCTAAAGATACATCAGAGGGAGCTAGCCCTCATCTAGAGACTCTCCCCTCCAGCTTCACCAGTCCCACAGGTGAGAGGGGAGTTTCCATTTTGACATGTGGAAGGTAGGAGCTTGACTTCCTACCCCAGGTGCAATCGACTTCATCAACACTAGGCTTGTTCTTGCTCTAGACCATGTTTTCTGCCTTTGCTCAAAAATATGCACCTACAAGTGTCCTGAATGAAGGATTTCCACATTGAGTAAAGTGTGCTTCATGTTGTTTCAAAAATTTGAGGTATGAGGATCAATATTTGGAATCATAGAGAGGAAGTTACAATCCTTTGATGAGCAAAGCAATAAATTTTGTCCAAATACCATAACCATCAGCCTGTACCTTGAGAACCACCACCTATAGGTGATACCATAGAAATTAAAAGCAGTAAATGTGAAGGTGTTAGAATAGTTGATCAAGTCCATTGAGGTTCCTTATTGAAAAGAAGGTCCTAATATATCTCTTGATGGTTTTATCTTGGAATGAAAAGGTGAAAACAATAAAAGGAAGGTTAGACTAATGTATTCAGAGTTATAATCCCTAAAAGAAGAAAATAGATGCTTGCATAGTTTTGAGGATAATAATTAGGACACTTCTAAAGACTTTTTGATCCTCCCAATTAATTGGTTTTGTATCCTCTAGTATGGTTTGTCACCTTGCCAATTTGGAAGAGTGGATTGCATATGGAAGATGGCATTTTTCAAGGCCCAAAAGTGCATTTAAAACACTGAATTCGTTCAGTGTTGTCTATAGGATTTGGAGATGTGAGTGAGATTTTATCACTCAATATGGATCATAGACCTTAGCATCACATTGGAGTGGTTTAAATTAGAGGAAGTATATATTTATTAAATGTAAGGATCATCAAACAAATTTTTAAGTGTTTGCATGACCTCTTAAGCCTATTCCCTATCTATATACAGGCCTAGGAAGAGACACCTACAATAAGGGTTTCAAATAGTGAGGTACAAGGTTGAGTTTTTTACCTTATTTTAAGATTTAAAGGTATAGGAGGATAGATTCAAATTCTAAGTGGATCTTAATATTTCAAAAGGGATGTTAAAGAGTTCATAAAACATCATAAACAAGGTCCCAAAAGACTGAGAACATCCACCTCCAACAAGATACTTAAAGCAAAATGTCTCAGTCTAGCCAAATAAGAAAAATGAGTTTTGAGGTCTTAATGGCGTTTTGAATGGAATTTATAAGCATGAGATAAGTCCAACACATGTTTTGTAACCAAAGGAAGGTTTCAAGGAACTTTTGACATCATGACCAAGTGCATATAGAGCTATCTTCATCTACATGCAGAAGTAAATGATTGTTTTAGTCACAAAGTGATATGAAAAGGGGCCTAAGTGAAGTTATAGTGATATTTCAAGTTGAACTCATGACTCTATGACATGTATTGAATGATATATAGGTAATTAATGATCCCTATATTATGTTCTAAGGTCAAAGCAAGATCACAGACACCTATAAGTGTGACAATCTAAAGAAACACAATCTTAATGGAGCACAGGATTAGGAACTCAAGTTATTGAGAAATATGTGAAGAATAAATACCTCAATTAGAACTAAAAAACATCCTCCATGATGATGATAATATGTCTAATATCCTAGAATTTTAAAAATGAGAAAAATATGGTCATCCTTGTTTTCTTACACACAGTACATGGTTGAGAGTTTGTCTTGAAAATGAAATAAATTAAAGGGTCAAATAACCTCAATAGAGTTTGAAATTTGGTACGAAGAATCATGGTGACATATAAAAACCCATCCTACACTTGGTTTTTCTAGGGAAAGAGAATAATAGACCTTTTTTTTATCTCAAAAGTGATAAACTTTCCCCATGTCTAAACCCTACCAGTGTTGGGAAATGTGATGGAATAGTGAACCAAAATACAAGTTGATCATTCAAGATGATTTATATAGTTGGAACACACCTTATGAAATAGGGTAAAATAATTAGGAAGGTTGGAATACAAATAGTTTGGTCCAAACAAGAGGACCTGCAGGCAGGGTAGCTAGGTAACATGCAAGTCTAGCTCTAAATGGATGGTCACCTCAATTTCTAACCTTTGAAAAGAACTCCAATGATTTGTTTCATGTATGTATAGGCATATTATATATTTAAAAGCCATGAAATGTAGGGTATTAATCATAGAAAGGTATTTTTAACCTAAGGTTATAGGTAGACCCCTTGAATAAGGTTTAGGCCTAGTTCTAAAGGGTGACCATTCTTGTTTCTAGATCTTGGTGAGCTTTTCCAATGATAGAGGAATGAATTTAGGATGTTCATAGAGGTCTATGAACCATTGGTTTATATGAAAACTCTCCAAGAAGCCATTTTTTGGCTTAAAATACCAAAACCCTCACAGAATGTGCTAAAAAGGAGCTTGAATGTCCATTTCAAGTGCTTGAAAATTTCATGGTGCTTTACATGGGACCTAGAGGTGATTATAAAAGTTATGGAGGGTCCCTAATAATCCCTCAATGGAATTTTAAAAGGATTCCAATGTATATTCTTTATGAACAAATGTTAAGAGTCTAGACCACTCCAAAACCCTTGAAAAGCCTCCTTAAAGACCCAATTAGGAAGATTAAGAAATTAAAGCATGAAGATGAGATGGAAATGACATGAAACTTTTGAAACTTATATTAAACTCTCTCAAGCACCCTCAAATTCTAATTTTTTGTATGAACATGTATAGATGGGGTTAGAATAAGGATCTTTTTTACCTTTTTGTGTGTTTTGTAGGCATGGAGAATTTTCAAGATGCCAAACCACTTCTGGGAGAAATTTTGGGAATTATTATAAGTCCTCATGTCAATTTGATCAACTATCTTAGCTCCTAAGCCTATTTTATACTTCCTTCATTTCATCCAGTCTAGTAAGTAGATAGTGAACACTTAGGAAAAAATGGTAAAACTCAATTAAGAAAGCCTTTTAAGGCTTGTTTCTTAAAAATAATGATTTAGACACCTTGGAAACATGTCATCCCTCCTTATGCTTGGATCAGATGGTATATTTGGGAATGTTTTGGGTGCCAAGTGTGAGAGGTGCTTGGAGAGAGGCCATTTTGGGACTATCATGGATGATTGTGCATGTATAGAAGATCATGAGTGGTTTAGGATCTCCCTAATTCATGTGAGGACCTTTTAGTAACCCCTCCCACTTAGAACCATCATTAGACCTGATTGGTTTTAGCGATAAGGTAATTTTGGAAGGTAAATCATGAGGGGTAGTTTTCTGTGCAAGGAAAGGAGTTTCTAGACCACTTTGCAAGGCTTGGATGATTGGAGATGACACTTGTAGATCTTAAAATTACATGGATCACACAAAATCTCTCTCACATTAATTTTTAACTACTTTTCTCAAGTTGACACACGTATAAGTGACTCTTGAACTTCCTGTTCTCTCTCACACACATAATTGTTATAAATTCTACCCTTTTTGGCAATGTATTGCATCTCTCCACCTTGGTATGGTGAATCCCTACCAAATTTTTACCTTGAATCAATGAAGATAGTTATTTTTACCTCATTCAAGATTTCACTAAGTATACATAATGGTTTTTGGTCTTGTGCAAGTGTGTTTTTGTTACCTTCACATGTTACTCTTCCTAGTACCTAGTGTTTTATAATCTCTCTTTTACAGGTTAGCAAAAAGTGCCTAATGGGATTATAGGTGTAGTGAGTATCCTTTTTAATAGTGTGTCTTAGAATGCCTATTAATTAAGTCTTCCTAGCCTAATCTATCTCCAAGACCCCATGTTAAAAAAATTATGTGAGAGAGAAGGTTGTCGTTGGATGAAGTGTATGTGCATACTTCTTATTGGTATTAAGTACATATCAAAGAGTGTGAGTAGAACATATGCATGGTGTATCACCCCCCTAGAATAGTTTAATTTCATGGTAATCCTATCTATTTGCACATAAACAAGTATTAGATTAGGTGACAAGTGCATCAAGACATATCTAGGGAGCTAGCCCTTTCAATCTTAGAGGTCTACTTCCACCATAGGTGCCCCACACACCTATAAGTAGTCTAATGTTTCCCAAATATAGAAGATGCTTGAACACCCTCTTCTAGGGTATAATATTTGGAGACAATAGTTTAGGCATGCTTGGTGATACCATTACATTTAAGTGAAGGAATTATTAGTGTTATCCTTCAACTCATTAGCCTATAAAGGTAAGCAAAGCACCAATAGTGACTCTGAATGATTTCAACTAGTGTAAGCAGACCTAGTGTTTCAAAACATGAATTTTGGTATGTACTCTTCATCTTCTAATCAGCATGTACATCCCTATCAAGATGATCCTAATTTTAGTGTTCATGGCTTCTCCATATGTGGCCCTCATGAGACTACACTACATGAAGGTTCATATCAACCATTCTACCCTCCTCTAACATCAACTCACTCCTATTACCAACCTGTTGTTCCTAATGATCAATTTGAGCAAGATGACAATAAGTTTAACCTAAATTTGGAGGGTTTGAAAACTGAATTGAGGGATTTGAAATAACTTTTGAAATATCAACAATAAATGCAACATCAATCTCATGTTTCGCAATAATTCAAAGAAGTTATTCCTTCTCCTTTCATTACCACCATGATCATTTGTAATATCTTAATTCATAATTGTGTTTTTTTTACTATTAAAAGTCATTATTTTATTCCTAATGAAATAGCTGATGAGTTGAACTTGCATTATGATTTTTATTCTATAGTTGAATTGCAATTAGAAGGAAGAGATGTAAATACTTTTGGCATTATGAGAAACATATATGTGTCTTTTGATTTTCTTGTTTATCCAAATGTTGTAATTCCATAAGATATAATAGTTGAAGATGTCCAACCATAATTTACTCTATTATTAGCTAACGAATTCATGGCTAAGATTGGGGGAAGAGTGTCCAATGATATGTCTTAATTTATCTTCAAGGTTAAGCCTAGTTAGAAAGGCCAAATTGAGTCAAAAACATGTAAAAAGTTTCATTTTCAACTCTTCTCTCTAAGAAAACCAAACATTGATAATTCTCATTCTTCTACTCCTAAGTCTCATCCCAAGCTTACTAAGCCTACTCAAGAGCTTTCCATAGATTAATATTGTAATCCATATTGGACCAAGAACCCAAACTATGTCATGCTTAACCTTGAGAGGAAGGAAGATCCTATGCCTAGGCAGATTATGAAGAAGGAGAATTATGTTGGGAGAAATTCAAAAGGTCATATAGGTTATTCCAATTCTCCATCTACCCTTCATTCTATATCTTTTCATAAATTTCAAGAGATACCAAACATTAACAAGGTACTTGAAGGATTGTCATTTAATACTTCTTCTCTATTGCTTTCATAATTTGAGAATCAACTAAATGTTCCTAAGACTCTTCAAGAGTTGGAGGATGATGCTGCCATAGATGAGCTCCTTGAACATGTTGAAGATGATACCTTAATTAGTTATGATGAAGATATTTTCATTGGCACACCTCTTCACCCTAGTAGATCATTTTTTATCTTGAGGAAGGAGTTGATGGCATGGAGCAGCAAATAGAGGTTTTGGGAGAAGAAGACACTTTAGCTGTAAGACAAGATGAAGTAGACCTTGAGTGGATTGATAAATTACCATGATGCATGGAATATAATGATGATAAACTTGAAACACAATATGAAGAAGAGGTACTCATTATCCAACATGATGTTCCATAAGAAATTGGTAAGAATGTTGATGAACTTCAAGTCCTTTTTATTAATCATGAAGAGTTGGCATTTTGGGATGACCTTGAGAAAATTTGTTTGAGATTGAATGATGCATATTCACTTCATGAAGATCTTGAGAAATGTTTTGAAGAAGATGTTGTAGATGAACCTATTGAAATTCATAAAGCACATCAATAAGAAGATAAGGTCATATGGGAGTCCTATTTGCACATGTTCAAAGAGTCTAAAGAGTAAGGTAAGCATGGATCATCTCAAGAAAATAAAATGCATAAGATAGATGAAGAATACAAGGTAACAAGAGAGGTAGTAATTTTTGAATAACCTTTCTCATGAATTCAAATACTAGGACCACCAAAGTTTTATGCAAACCTTACTTTTCAAAATGAGTATAGTCTTGATGATGGAAATCTACTTGTAGTAGATATTGAGGTTGAGTGTGAGGGTCAAAATGAGTTCAAAATCAATGAAAAATCATTTGAACCAAGGGTTATGGTTACCATTCAAACCGATAAAGAGGAGTATGTTTCCAATGAACACATGTTCTTAGCTATAGAACTAGATGAAACCAATGCAAGAGTTCTTAGCTATAGAACTAGATGAAACCAATGCAAGAACCATAGGAAGTGAACAAGGCGTTGAACAAACAAAAACAAGTCTTAAGTTACAACTTACACATCCTTCTAGTTTACTTCAAGAAGATGGTATAAAAAACTTTCTTTTTGATCTAGGAGGATCATTTATTTATATTTATTTTTTACATATTAGAGTGTGTTTGTTTCATTTTTTCTTGTGTTTCCTAAGTGGTTCATAGCACAAGTGTGTTTCATTCCCTTTTTTTGGTGTGTGCCTTTGTTTTGAGTGTTTGCTTGTAATTTTTGTGTGTTGTTCATTCCTTTGTGTGTTTTGAGGTAAACCATTTATTTGTTAGTCAATTCAAGATCTGGTCCTGTTGTTCCTAAATGCATTCTGACTCCCTTTCCTAATGGATAGGATAAGGCTACGGGTCCTTAACATAGGCAAGCATGTTACCCCTAAAAGTTACCAAAAGTGTTGACCAAATTTAACCTTTGGTAAAATTTGGTCAACCCCTACATTTATAAAAAAATTATAAGTTTATAAATGTCTTATGGGGTCTCATATTGTCCTATACATCCTTCTTATCCTCCCCCTAGTCCTTGTCTAAGCTCATCTCTCTTAAAATAACCTAGTCAACCAAAGTTAAAGCTGGTCAACCTTTGTCAAACTTGGTCAAAATTCCAAATTATGTTGGATATGTCATAATATAGTCTTTTATATGTTTCAAGGTGTCTTTAAGTCATAAATTTGTCACTTGCTAAGTTTTATATGCAAAAAGGGTCATTTGGCCACATTTTTAGCCCATTAAATGACTTGCATAGACTTTCAAAGAGACAAACTTATCACCAAGCTAGATTTCAATGTGGGGAAGGTCAGATAATGTTAGGAAAGGTCATATGATAGTATAATAAATAGTTATGTGTGGAAATGGGGAGTTTTTCCTTGATTTTAGGTTTTTTTAGGCACTTATACAGACTTCTTGAGTTCTCCATCAGCTAAAAACATGGGTAAGATGTCTCTTCAGCCCCATAAACTCCTTAAAATGCATAGTTTGCAAGGAATATGTCAAAAAGTTCAGTTTTGGTTTCTATGTCATTATTTTTTCCTTTACAAGCCAATGATGGTCAGTTTCAAACACTTGGTGTCAGCCATACAGGTGGAGTTGGGAAGAATGCTCTTATTGGGTGAAAGGGCTCTAAGAATACTCCAAATCCATATCAATAAGTTTCATTTTGGTGTCTCATCCATTATGAACCATTGATAACACTCCAGATAGACTTTTATGCACTTACATCCATTATGGGGTCATTATTTGCACTTGTCTCATATTTCCTTGCTTTGGTTTGATGGTTTTGTTTGTTTCAAGTGTTCCTCAAGGTTATATAATGCCTCTCCATAGGTTTTTCATGATTATATTGGATTTATAAGTCATCAAATGCCTAGTAAAGCCTTTCTAGGCTTGTTCTTGCTTTGGACCATGCTTGCTGCCTTTGCTAAAATATGCACCTAAAAGTGCCTTGAATGAAGGATTTCCACATGGAACAAAGTGTGTTTCATGTTATTTCAAACATGTGAGGTATGAAGATCAATATTTGGAATCATGGAAAGTAAGCTAGAAGCCTTTGATGAGCAAAGAAATAAATGTTATCCAAATACCTTATCCATCTACTTGTACCCCGAGAACCACCACCTACAGGTGATACCACAAAAGTAAAAAGTAATAAATGTGAAGGTGTTAGAATAGTTGATCAAGTCCATTAAGGTTCCTTATTGACAAGAAGGTCCAAACAAATCTCTTGATGGTGTTAGCTTGGAATGAAAAGGTGAAAATAATGAAAGGAAGGTTAGACTGATGTATTCAGATTTATAATCCTTAAAAGAAGAAAATAGATGCTTGCATAGTTTTGAGGATAAAAAGTAGGACACTTCCAAAGACTTGTTGATCCTCCCAATTGATTAGTTTTGTAGCCTCTAGTATTGTTTATCACCTTGCCAAGTTAGAGGAGTATATGCCATATGGAAGATGGATTTTTTCAAGGCCCAAAAGTGCATTTAAAACACTGAATTTACTCAGTGTTGTCTATAGGATTTGGAGATGTGAGTGAGATTTTATCACTCAATATGGATCATAGATATTAGCATCACATTGGAGTGGATTAAAGTAGAGGAAGTAGATATTTATGACATGTAAGGATCATCAAACAAGTTTTTAAGTGTTTTCATGACCTCGTAAGCCTATTCCCTATCTGTACACAGGCTTGGGAAGAGATGCCTACAATAAGGGTTTCAAACAGTGAGGTACAAGGTTAAGTTTTTTACTTTATTTTGAGATTTTAAGGTATAGGAGGATAGAGTCAAATTATAAGTAGATATTAATATTTCAAAAGGGATGTTAAATATTTCATAAAACATCATAAACAAGGTCCCAAAAGACTAAAAACACCCACCTACAGTAGGGTACTAAGAGCAAAATGTCTCAATCTAGCCAAGTAGGAAAAATAAGTTTTGAGGTATTAATGGGGTTTTGAATGGAATTTAAAATCATGATCTAAGTCCAACATATTTTTTGTAACTAAATGGAGGTTTTAAGGAAATTTTGACATCATGACCAAGTGCATATAGAGCTATCTTCACCTACAAGTAGATGTAAATGACTATTTTAGTCACAAAGTGAGATGAAAAGGGGCCTAAGTGAAGTTATATTGGTTTTTAAAGTTGAACCCATGACTATCTATCATGTATTCAATGATATATAGGTTATTAATGATCCCTATATTGTGACTTAAGGTCAAAGCAAGATCACAGACACCTACAGGTGTGACAATCCAAGGAAACATAGTCTTAATGGAGCATAGGCTTAGAAACTCAAGTTATTGAGAAGTATGTGAGGAATAAAGACATAAATCATAACTAAAACACATCCTCCATGATGATGAAAATATTTCTAATCTCCTAAAAGTCTAAAATGAGCAAAATATGGTCATCCTTCTTTTCCTACACATAGTCCATGGTTAAGAGTCTGTCTTAAAAATGAAGCAAGTTAGAGGGTCAAATCACCTTACCAGAGGTTGAAATTATATATTAAGAATCATGGTGACCTATATAAACCCATAAAACACTTTATTTTTCTATGAAAAGAGGATAATAAGCCTCTATTTTATCTCAAAAGTGATATACTTTCTCCATGTATAAACCCTGCTAGTGTTGGGAAATGTGATGAAATAGTGAACCAAAAGTAAATTTGATCATTAAATATGATTTATATATCTATAACACACTATTTAAAAAGGTTAAAATAATTATTAAGGTTATAATACAATCATTTTGATCTAAACAAGAGGACCTACAGGCAGGGTAGCTAGGCAACATGCAAGTCTAGCTCCAAATGGAAGGTCACCTCAATTTATAAGCTTTTCCAAGCACTAAAATGATTTATTTCATGTATTTATATGTATATTGGATATTTACAAGCCATGGAATATAGGATATTAATTAAATTAAGTTATTTTTAACCTAAGGTTGTAGGTAGACCCCTTGAACAAGGTCTAGGCCTAGTTCTAAAGGGTTATCATTCTTGTTTATAGATCTTGGTGAGATTTTCCAATGATGGAGTAATGTAATTAGGATGGTAATATAGGTTTATGAATCATTGTTTTATAGGAAAACTCTTTAAGAAACCATTTTTTTGCTTAAAATACCAAAACCCTCACAGAATGTGCTAGAAAGGAGCTCGAATGTCCATTTCAAGTGCTTGAAACTTTCATGGTGATTTGAATGGGGCCTAGAGGTGATTAGAAAAGTTAGTGAGGGTCCCTAATAATCCCTCAGTGTCATTTTTAAAGGATTCTAATGTATTTTCTTTATGAACAAATTTTAAGAGTCTAGACCACTCCAAAACCCTTGAAAACCCTCCTTAAGGACCCGATTGGGAAGATGAAGAAATTGAAGCATGAAGATGAGATGAAAATGACATGAAACTTTGGGAATTTGTAGTAGATTCTCTCAGGTACCCTCAAATGATAATTTATTGTATGGACCTATATGAATGGGATCATAACATGGATCTTTTTGACCTTTTTGTGTGTTTTATATGCATGGAGAATTTTAAAGAGGCTAAACCACTTCTAGGATAAATTTTAGAACTTATTATAAGTACTAATGTCCATTTTATCAACTATCTCAGCTCCTAAGCCTATTTTCTACTTCCTTCATTTCAACCAGTCTAGTAGGCAAATAGTGAACACTTAAGGAAAAATGGTGAAACTCAATTAAGAAAGCCTTTTAAGTATTTTTTATTGAAAATAATGATTTAGACACCTTAGAAACATGTCATCCCTCCTTATTCATGGATTATATGGTATATTTGGGAAGGTTTTGGGTGTCAAGTGTGAGAGGTGCTTAGAGAGAGGCAATTTTGGGACTGTCATAGATGATTATACATGAATATAAGATCATGAGTGGTTTATGATCTCCATAATGCATGTTAGGACCTATTAGTAACCCCTCCCATTTATACCCATCATCATACCTGATATTTTTTAGTGATAAGGTAGTTTTGGAAGGCAAATCATGAGGGACAATTTTTTGTGCAATGAAAGGAATTTCTAGACCACTTTGCAAGGCTTAGATGATTGGAGATGACACCATTACATGGATCACCCCATATCTCTCTCACATGTGTTATTAACTAATTTTCTCAAGTTGACACATGTATAAGTGACTTTTTAACTTCCTTTTCTCTCTCACACACATCATTATTATAAATATGGCCTTTTTAGCATTGTATTGCATCTCTCCACCTTGGTATGGAGAATACATACCAAATTTTTACCTTAAATTTACATAATGGTTGTTGGTCTTGTGCAAGTGTAGTTTTATTACCTTCACATGTTACTCTTCCTAGTACCTAGTGTTTTGTAATCTCTCTTTTGGAGGTCAGTAATAAGTGCCTAATGGGATTGTAGGTGTAGTGAGTATCCTATTAAATAGTGTGTCTTATAATTCCTATTGACTAATTACTCCTATCCTAAGATATCTCTAAGACCCCATGTTGAAACATTGATGTGAGAGAGAAGGTTGTCATTAGATGAAGTGTATGTGCATACTTCTTCTTGGTTTTAAGTGCATATCAAAGGGTGTGAGTAGATCATATGCATGGTGTATGACCCCCATAGAATAGTTTAATTTCATTAAACTCCTATCTCTTTTCACAAAAGCAAGTATTAGATTAGGTGACAAGTACATCAAGACATATCTAGGGAGCTAGACCTTTCAATCCTAGGGATCTACTTCCACCATAGGTGTCCCACACACCTAGAAGTAGTCCAATGTTTCCCAAATATATAAAATTCTTGAACACCCTCTTCTAGGGTGGAATATTTAGAGACAACATTACCATTCCAAAAGGTCCTCTATTGTTATAGCTATCGTAAAACTTATAAAATGGATAGTTTACTTTTAAATCACCATCAATCAAGGATAACTATATCAAAATCATTAACAACAACTAGTTATATAAAATAAAAGGAAAAAAAATTATCTTATTAATTTGAAATTTCATCCTAATTGCATCAAATATTCATTTTTAATCATGTTATATTATAAAACACTCATCCTTGATCAGGTTGTCCATCTGAATCAGCTTTTAAGTTAGTAGATACTAGTGATTTAATGAAATCCTAAAAGAGCTCTATTATTGTTTCTACTTCCACATAGTGTTTATGCCCAACCTTATTATCTTGTTCACCCTCCATACATTCACATAAAATGAACATCTCACAAAAACATAAACACCCAAATCTAATAATCTGAGTAACTGCTTATTTTGAGAAGGCTTCAAAAAATCACTTAGAGCAAAATCACCCAGAAACCTTATATTATGTTCAAAAATGGGAATAAATATGTTTTCTCAACACGGGATATTGTTTATTATGGATTTTATCCTGCTGGAAAGGTGCCACCATTGTTCTATTTTGGAGCCTTTTGACCTTGCTAGAATTCCAAAAGAAAGTATGGGATTTTTGAAGTTTTGATGGCCTGTAAGTAGTAAAAAAAGGCTTGAAAAGAGGCTTAAATTAGTGAATTCTAGGCATGGATTTTCATGTTGAAATTCAACCATGTACCTAAACTTTTCCTGTAATTTTTAATTTTTTTAATAGTTAATACAAAAAGATGAAAATGCCCACCACGTCAATCCATTTTAATGAGAGAACAAATAATGGGAGCTCTTTTATACTATCTACCAAGTGGCCTTTAATTAATTAATTAATTGATTAATTTAAAAAATAGTTAAGATTCCCCCATATAAAGGTGTATTTAATTTTTTCAAAACTCAAAATGGAATTATTCCATTAGTCCAAACTAGGGATAAAAAAATTTCACTCATGTAAAAGATATTTCTAAACATTTTTTAATATTATCAATTTTGTGTCCCTTGATGTGGGTAGACTATTGTGGGTAGAAGGATCCTCATTGGGATTTGAATTTATGTTGGCTTAATCATTGGTGGGATTTAAACTTATGTCATCATGATCACTGATGGGATTTAAACCTATATTACTCTAATACAAATGCATCTACTTTAATAGATATAACACAACTTATAACTAACCTATGCAATCTTAAAATTTGAAAAAATCACATTCAACAAAAGGAAAAATCTACGTGAAAGGAATTTAGAACATGCTAGAAAATTCCTAATTTTAAATCCCTTTTGTATTGAAAACATATATTTTGTATCCAAGTATGGCTTCTTATTATATTTTCATGTTTTTTACTAGGGCATTCATATTTTTTGCCAACAATATAGGTTGAGTTTCCCCTTCTGATACAAATACAATAGCTAAGGCCTACAAGAATGCTGTAAGTCCAGAGTTTTGCATTCCATTCTTGTCTAAATTTATTGTTACCTTGCACATTTACTTGACCCACCTATTTGTTATAGCCTTGAACTTGTGTACCAAATAATTTATACAAGTTTCTAAATTTGTGACACACTTAAGAGATAACAATACCAAATTTTTAGCTCTTGACGATTGCATGGATATTTTCATGAATGTAGTGGTTCAGATAAATGAGTCTAAGTCAAAATTGAAGAAATTATGTAATGTCAATTTAAAGTCAATTATATCTGATGTGAATAAATTATTCATTGACATCATGATTATTCCTGAGGAGTACCATGTTTTTTTGAAATGATTGGGTATATCAGAGATGATTCCCATTGTTAAGGAAAATACATATAGTCTTTAAAATTACATTATCAATGTTATGCTCTTACAACTTCACTGAGGTCTCTCACATGATACCATAATCCTATTGTATATATTTACCAGGTGTGAGCTCCACTAGGGGATGGCAGGGTTGGACACTTTCTTCTTGTTTTGAAAATGAGAAGTAACTAGTAGTTAACCCAAATGTGGTTATAATTTGGGGAGCACCTTAACCAACTAGTACATTCATGTTTCTAGCTGACATGTTTACAAGGCCCATGATAGTGTTCAAGTTTCATCGCTCACAACTCGGTTAATGTTCATTTGGATGGTTTTAAGGAAAATGACAATAGTTAAGGCAAACAACAATAATTAATCCAAATACTAGTGGTTAAGGGAAAATAAATGTTAACCTCATTTGAATGCAAGTTATGTGTTTAACATAACATTATACCTATTATTTGTGCACCTAGCCCTATTAGATTTATCATTTGTTATTACCCTATTTTTTTCAATAGCTATAGGCGCTAGTGCACCATTACTCAGATCCATAAGCATGTACGACATTCCAAGGATCATCTCAGAGGAGGTGGAGGAGGCATTTACTATACAAGTTGGTTACCTTCAATAAATTACATTCTCTACATTTTTGAATCTTATAAGGAGGAAATAAGATTAAAAATTAATTTTCATGTTTTATAAAACATGTTAATTTTAGATGGTTAACATCATAAATTCATGCCTTTTCCTGGCCTCATAATAATTAAGGAAATAAATTTCACTTGAAATTAAGTTGGGCACATAAGTTTCATATCCTCTTGATCCAACCCAAAAATTTCCCAAATGTGATTATGACTAATATATTTATTATTTTTACCCATGATATTACACCAAATATTTGCCATCTTCAAAAGTATATTGATTATTTATAACCATGTATGTATCTACATTTATAACCAAAACTTTCTATCTATGGATTACATAGTTTGGTAAGTGAAAATATCCACACTCGGATGTCCTAATTTTTGTTTAAGCATGTGGCTAAAATATATACATGTATATGTAATGTTGAAGCATGGAGGAAGTGCAAAAACCATTTGACAAAATGCCTCAAATAAATGCAATCATTTGGAATTTTCTTTCAATTTTATAAAATTCATTTCTTACTAGGTCTCCCCATTTTGGGTTAACCACTTTCATTATTATCCATTCCATCAATTTTATAATTCCAAAATTCTAATCTTTTGGATTACATACCTCAATCTAGGTAGTGTTAAGAGATCTTGGTTGATTCCAAAGCTCACATTTTAGCAAAGAAAATGGCATTAACATTAGGATTGATATTATTTAAGATGTGTGATAAGATTATAAGGAACAAAATTTTACTCTCCTTAATGTGTGACAAGATCATCACATCCATATTTTAATGTTATTTTGAGTTGAAGATACATCATACAATTCTAAAATTTCATCATTCCTACATTGATATGTACAACAAAAGTTTACTATCCTTAATGTGTGACAAAATCATGACATCTATATTTTAATGTTACTTTGAAATGAAGACACATCATGTAATTCTAAAATTTCATCATTCCTACATAGATATGTAAGACCTAATTTAATGATTTAAGGGAATAGACCTTAGAGAGTTAAGGAACATAATATTCACCTATGCTATGTTTTTGTTTATTATGTTATAATATCAAATAAGGGAACATGTTGAACACAAATAGCACATCAAAACATGCAAAAAAATAAAATGAGAAAACAAAATACCCAAAAACACTCCAAACATGGCTATAACAATATGTATATTGTTATATGGCTAGGACAAACATAAATAGCTAGGACAAACTTTATTTGAAGTGTGCATAGTATTATGGATAGAATAACAATGAACATGTTTGTTATTTATTTTTTATTTTTCATATGTTTTCATATGTTTATCATTGCCCCTTACTATTCAATGTTAAATGTTTATCAATGTTGCTTATTTATCAATGCCTTCTATTTATCAATGTTGCTTGTTTATCAATGCTAATTGTTTATCAATGATAATTGTGTATCAATGCCCCTTATTTACACATACTTATGTTTGAAAATTGTTTTGTATTTTTGCATAGGATTATGTACAACACATATCTATTGCGTATAATTTTTTTTCATGATACAAGTAATCTGTGTTTAAAATATATGTATATTATTTATGGTCAAATGAAAGAAGCAATAACCTTTAATTTTATTACAATTATTGATGGTAATAAATTGAATGGTTCATATTATGTAGCTATTTTTCATGGTCTTATGACTCTTTTTTATCATAATGAAGAGAATGTGATTGTTGAAAGCAATTCTAAAATAATGTGTGATCAAATGTCTAGTAAGATTCGTGTAAGAGATGGGAAGGTGATCCAACTTAATATATAGGCAGTGTCACTTGTGTAGAAGTTTGTCAATGTGAAGGTCTAATATGTACAATATGTTGGGGATGTGAAAGCAATGGTGAGGTGAGGTAAACCAAGTAGTGGTGGTGCTTCATTTAGTGTTACTAGCATGGTTTTGCCACTTATGTAGTCACAACACAATGTTAATGAGATTTTTTTGCCACTTACCAAGTCAGAGTTGACAACAAATGAGGAACAACATACACCATCATTGGCACTACGACCACGACATGTTGCCAATGATGTCATATCATAGAATATGAGATTTCCAACATGTAATTCTATTATAGATTTTAGGGCCACTCAAGAGGGCATACATGTTTATGGAAATTATTTTTCTTTATTTGTGGTATTGCCATCATATGTGTTGTGTATAATAATATTGTGTTATTTCATGGGGAGTAGGAAGGAGAAAAATAATGTATTTCAAGTCTTAATCAATATTGTAAATGAATGAAAGTTTCATTACTCTTCCAAAAAAATTAATAGAAACTACTTGACTTGCTCCATTTAAATACACAAAAATGACTAATTAAAAAATTAGATAAAAATGGCTAGTTAAAAAATTAAGATGATTAAAAATTACATAACAGACTATGATGTATGTCACAAGCAAACAAGTTACCACTAATTCTAAAAAACAATTTAAAGGAATCATTTTTCAGCTTAGTGGGTCTTATGTTTGAATGGAAAGCTTCCCAAGAGAATCAAATATACTCTACTTCTTTGTTTGAGTTGTGGAAGGGCCTCTAAAAATTTAGATTTATTAATCTAGGGAGGATATCCATTTTGGGAATTCTTTTCAAGTAATATTTATGTTTGGCATTGCCTTCAGATATTATGATTAAAATTTTTACATCCATTTTTTCATGATACTTAAATGTTATAAATGATATTATTATCTCTTATTACATGTGGTTAAGATAATAATGGATGAAAATATCAATTGATGATAATGATTGCATCATCTTCAAGTATTTCCATTGGTAAGCAATTCCTTCACATAAAGTTATTAAGGATGGGCCTTGTATCAAGGATCTAATCACTTAGCACATAAATATTGGAAGTATAACTTAGCACGTTCTATAAAATCCCCAATTTGAGCTTCATTATCTTATTTTTTAACCCATTAAGAGTGTTAATCAACTATATTTTGATTTAATATTTTTTATAAATTTTATATTACCGTCCACAATAAATTGTCAACATTATTAAAAGATAATTTAACTTTGCAAGCAAATCATCCATGTTAAATATAACATGTGCCAGTCTCTGCAAGGAAGTTATTAAATGGTATTTATGCATTTATAAGTTATTAGATTGTATGGTTTGAGGACAACATATCAATGCATATGTTTTCTAAGTGTTATCTATTTTTTCATACATTTGCATATGTTTATCATTTTTCCTTGTTTTTCATTGTTAATTATTTATCAATGTTGCATGTTTATGAATGCTAATTGTTTATCAATGCCCCTTGTTTATGGATAAATTAATAAGTCTAATTTTTTTGGCTTGGTTACTTCATAGATGACATCCAAGTGGAAGATATTGTTATCACTTATAGTGGAAAATCCATGCCCCTGGGAGTTATCTTCCAATGAATTGGAGTGGAGCAAGATGAAGTAAAATCTTGGTAATGGTAAATATATTGTTTCCTAGATACAAAGAGATCATATAGAAGACTTCATAAGTGGTGAATGTAAGAGATCAGGTTATCCCACTACCTTTTGTATCAATGATTGTACATTCCATCATGTGTCATCTAACTTATAAAAAGTTAGGATTAATAGATCTCTCCAGTACATACTATGAGTATGGTGTCTTGTAATAAATTTTTTAAAATATGAATTGGACTTTTTTTTAATTCTAATTTATGTATGTTTTATATAGATATTGGTGTACGTATAGCCCTAAGGATTATATCACTGAAGATGACACACATTATGACATTTCAATTATCGAGAAGGTTGGTATTGGAATTTGACCTGGCCAAAAGCATTTGTGTCATGGATGTCAATGTCATTTTTCTTTTTATGTGTTGGTGAAAATGCAATAACATACTTTGATTGTGTATAAAAACATGGGTCATATTAACTGACAAGGCATCATTTTCCATGGGCAAGATATTTATGACTTTTATTTTCTAATTTTGTTATGTTTAATTTGTCATTGTGAGTCTAGGGAAGTGTTTCAATGAGAGGTATACCTATAAAATTGGATAATGAGGAGAGTGTGGCTAAAAAAATTGATTTTAAAGTTGATTGATGTTGAAACATGGTAGACAATGTTTAGAAGCCTGAGTGAAATGATGCACAAGTTTCCTACTAAGGAGGTAGTGGTTTGTGATGTGAACCTATTCATGAAATAATATATGACTCAAGAATCATTCGTCAACTATTGGAAAGATCAATGGTTCCACTATATTCGCATACAATGCCCATGTAGGTCAAGAGATAAATGTTGTCATAGAAACATATCACTCTTATATGAAGCAAATGTTTCTAAATGAAATAAGATTTTTTTCCCATCAAAGAGTGGATTGGTTAGTGAAGAAGTTGGTATATGTTGTATTTATGAATTATTATTAGATCCAAATGTGTAAGGACAATGGGTTTTATAGGAACTTAAAGCTTGAGAAATTAGAGAATATGTCATGGATGAAATCATAAAGCATCCTTGATGATGACATAATTTTCAGTGAGATTGACCCTGATGTGGCATGGGTGAGAATCCAAATCAAAGAAGAAACATTTTAAAATGTTATAATGGTGATTCAATATTTTAAAATGTGTGAATCCATGTGGTAAACCCAAGGCCATGTGTGCAAGCACATGTTGAACGTAGGTAATTTGATAAATAAATTTGGAAATAAATTTTCTTCAAGAAGCAACCATTTTAATCAACTACTAATGTTGAAGCCCATGTAAGTATTATTTGTGTATTGATTTTTATATGTCCTTATTTTGTTATATTTGTAAATTATTTCATGAATTTTCATACGATTATTGACAATAATTCATTTATGTCTTGTTTAAAATAATGTTAATAACAATTTTGTTGACTTTACTCAAGATAATATTTCTAATGTTCTTGTAAATTAAAATGTTGTCGGTGATGTGGATGACCCAAATGATCCCCAAATTATTAGGATTTATATATTGATATATAAAACACTTCTCACTCTTCTAGTTTATAGGAGGATTCTTAAATTTCCCTAAGAATATTGTCAAAGATGGTTGTAACATGTTTAGAGTAAGGTCAATTTTTAATAATGATGAGGTGAATCATCATAATGTATAACTTTTCCAATGTGTAGAAGATGGTTACAGGATAATTATACAATGTTTAAGATATTTTGTGGAGAATATATCAATTTTGAAGTGTGTAACTGACAAATGAACAAGCCCAATTCTATTTTAAATGTAAAGTGTGATCAAAGTGTGTTACTTTTCAAGATGGTATGGATAGAGAAGATGCAAAAGATGCATACCAAAAATAGTTTCTATGAAGAATGATCTATAGACCTTGAAATGAATTTGATTAGGTGTCCTTTTTTGTAATGAGATGTTATATGTCTAAAAATATTGAATATTTGTAAAGCTCAATGTTGGACATGTGGAAAAACATAAAAACTAGTGGAAATATAAAAGCATGTAAATATTCAAACTAGTGGAAATATAAAAGCATTTAAATATTCACAATTTATTTCATCATTTGGTTATTTCTATGAAAGTAATTTTTCCTCATATCTTTAGATAAATAATGTTAAAAATGTTTATTTATCTTCTCTAAGTCTTTATATTTGATTAATGGGAAGTAACATTAATAAAATAATTTTAGTTAATTAGTTCCATTTAGGAAATTTTGAAAATTTCAAAAAATAGAATGAAATGTGTGTGTGTGTGTGGAGAGAGAGAGAGAGAGAGAGAGAGAGAGAGAGAGAGAGAGAGAGAGAGAGAGAGAGAGAGAGAGAGAGAGAGAGATTCCATAGTTAAGGAAGACACTATATAAATAAATAAATATATATATATATATATATATATATATATATATATATATATATATATATATATATTTAAAGTCAAAAATTATGGTGGAATGAACCACAATAAAGGAACACACTAATTATGGTCATTATTACCATCATTCAAGTTAGGAAGCATGGATGCAATGGGAGTTGTTGTTAGGAAAGTCATGTAATGGAATACAAAGTTTATTAACACTTTGATATCTTGCTCATAAATTTTATTTTGTCTTACATTTAAATAATGTTATGCTTCTAAAGCAATATCCCTAGCACTTTCAATAGCTTCATATAATCTCAGTGATGCATTTTGACTCTCGAGACACCTCTAAGCATGAATTTTTTCTTTCCTTACACATTAAATAAAAATCTTTATCTCCTTGTGCTCATTTTTCAGAGATGATATCTTTGTATTCATTCCTTCATCTTGTCCTCCCTATCTTTTCTAACCTTTTTTCTTTGCTACCATATATCCAACCTACTCTTAAAATGCCTTAGTTCACATTCTTGAAGGTCCTCATCCACCTTTATATTCATTCATTCATTCATTCAATACTTTCGAAATGGTCCACAAAATTTATTGGGGGAATGGGATTGGGAATCTTGAAAGCCATAGAAAATAAGAATCATGGATGTTTAGTAAGTATATGTCACTAACAAAAAAAACATACATCTAATCCTACGAAGGGTTTTCACCTAAAGTCTAATTGTTGGAATCATAATTTGCACTCAAAATGTCAATTTATTTCCTCTTGAAAAGTTCATTTTTTCCTTTGTTTTTAAATTTTTTTATCTCCATCACTGAACAAACACAAAAATTATAATATGATGAGATGCAGGTTTATTGGTTCCTTTCCTTTTACATTTAATTATGTCCATTACTGAACAAACACAAACATTGTAATATGATAAGATGTTCATTAATTGGTTCTTTTCCTTTAATAATATGTAGAGCAACAATATATGTAACAACAAGGACAACAATAAACCATTATACAAAATGTAAATGATATTATATAGACAAGCAAGATGCAAGACATTATATAGATTGTAATAAAGGGTATTATATATAAAATATATACATACTCCTTTTTTGAAGACAAACAAGAAATTTTGAACACCAATAATGAATACACACACACACACACATACATATACATATATATATATATATATATATATATATATACACACACACACACACACACACATACATACTCCTTTTTTAAAATAATGTCAATACTTGATATGTGTATATAATTATCAAGAATGTAAAGGTTATGAGTTTTCCCTTACCTCCAATAAAGTTGATAAACATCTTTGCAGCTTCGATGGTGTGCATGTATAAACTTACATTGTAACTATATACCAAGAGGAGATGCTAAAATGAGGAAATAAAAATGTTGTATTATGGAAGGAGCAGAGGGATCTCTATCATGATCATTTTGTTATTATTACTTCACTTAATAATAATCCTTTTTTCATGGGGACATGCACACTCAATGTTTGAAGTTCATGTAACATAACATGACATATTAGGGTTCATGAAGCCCCATTATATTTCATTATGAGTCATACAAATGTGTCACTTTTTTATATTACATACCACATGGTGTTGAACATGTTATAAGAATGGGGTAAATTCATATTTGATTAAAAAAATTAAGTTATGTCAATAAAATTCATCATTCCTAATATCTCATTGTTTATACCCCTTCAGCCTGAGTTATTGAAAGGTGAGGCTCAAGGTCTCTAACATAGTTTTTTGTATTCAATAATCCATTTTGATGGGGACATGCACACTTAATGTTTGAAGCTCATGTAACATAACATGACACATTAGGGTTCATGAAGCCTCATTACATTTCATTACGAGTCATGAAAATGTGTCACTTTTAGATAATAAATACCACATGGTGTCAAACATGTTATAGGCATGGGGTAAATTCATATTTGATCAAAAAATTAAGTTATGTCAATATAATTCATTATTCCTAGTATCTCATTGTTCATACCCCTTCATCCTAAGTTAATGAAAGGTGAGGCTCAAGGTCTCTAATATAGTTTTTTCTTTGTAGGCTCCTTTTTATATGATAACCTTTATGAAATTATTTTAGGGATGCCAAAATGGGGTAAATTTTACTTGTCTCACATACTAAAGTGACATTAAATCATTAGGACAAGGGCATGGATCCATTTTAGTTTATATATATAACAAGAGGGAATTGGTGATAAGGTTAATTAAAATATAACCCAATATTTAACACATTTATTACTAAACAATATTATGTGAGTTTTGATTTGATTTCAAAATTAAAAAATTTAGCATAGAACACTATTATCACCGATTCACCACTATCTACACCATATGCAATATAAAAAAATTTGCAAAAATTGTGAAGCATACACCCCATTCATTATGCTTCTCCCTCCTCCCATTGTTAGCATTTATTGGGTAGAAACAACATAAAAAATTATGAGTAATAATTTATAATATAGATACCATTGATTTAAATGGTAGCTAATTGGTTAAACAAATGGTTTCATCTTCCATAAGATAGAGTTGACACAAATGGGAATAATTAGAAGGTAGACAAGTAAACATAATTATGTAAAACAAAAAGAGAAAATGGTGGTTATGATAAAATTTGATTGCTATTAAAGCTTTCATTTAGTGTAGGTAGGGCATTGCATTAAAAGTAGAGATTGTAGGGCTTTGAAAATGTGTTTTTTTAATAAAATGGGCAATTTGGGAAGCAAATTTACTTCAATTTGGGAAGTAAATTTCCTTTTTCTTTCTATGTCAGCATGGAGTAATAAGTAAAGCATTATTTTATTACAATTATCCACATGATTTTTTTGGTTCTAATTTTAACATCAATGTTGATAGTTCAATAAATAAATCTATCCATTACAAGTGTGGAACATGTGATGGCCAATAGAGTACCAGTGGGCTATCATAATGGGTCTTTTATAGGTAATTACCTAATAAAATAGTTTAGCATAGCCAAAAATGATCTTAAATCATATTCAAATATAAAATGATTTAAAGAGGCTCTCTCAAAGGGTCCAAATAAAGGAGGGGTTTTTGTTATATTCAATGAGATTTCATATATTCACTTGTTCTTATCTAAGCAATGTGGATATACAAGGGTTAGACCAATCTATATAACTAGTAGACTGGGGTTTACAATTGTCACTTAGTCTCCCATCAATTAATATATTTTTAATCAATTTATGGTTTTTTAATCTATTAATGAGAAACACATAGATTTGATGTAATATTAAACCTCAATATTGATAAAATAAGACACAATTTTAACTCAAATTTATTTTTGATTATTATTTGATATAACTCCATAATTTTTTCTAAAAATCCTATTTTGAATAAGCTAAGAGAATGTTGTAAAAATATATGGAGTCTGGGATTACAACTACAAATTGCATTTGCAAAAAAGTCTCCAAGGAATTTTAAACAAACCCATTTTATGGACAAAACTCATCTTCTAAGTTTCTAATAGAGGGACTAAGGGGATGAATATTGATTTGTAATACTAATAATGTTAAATTAGGTTGGATATTAAATATGAATCTCTATTATAGCTTTACATACATTATATGGGTTACTTACTATGTTGATTTTAATAAAATCAAGTTCATCCTATATACAACTATGTAAATAAAATGCACTTCTAAAATTTTAATTTGTGTAATGTGAGGGACGTCAAGTTATATGGATATATGTATAAAATCCCTTGTATCTCCATGCCTCCCCCATTAATAGTTCTATTTTTTTCAACACAACCTCAATGCCTTGTAATTCTGGAGTAATCCCTATTTTATAGATGCATCTTCACTCCCTAAAACTAGTCTTAGAAATCAAAATTTATACAACTTCAAATAAGTATTTATATTATCTAGGGTGACATTTTAAAAATGGGTGTGTCTTTGATTCCAAAATAGAAGTGGATCTTTCCATAGAATTGGCTAAGGTATTTTTTATTAAGATTTCAAATAAGCCTTCTTGAAACTTAATCTCCACACAAACATTACAAAGTAATCTATAATATTACTGACATTTGGACTAGTTTTTGGCAAGCACCTTGCCTCCACTAAATAGGATTGGCACTGAGATAACTCATTTAGTTCAAATTTTAGCGAAACATAGGCAATTTTTTATTCATATTTAATTTTCTTTAAGACTGCTTGTTTAGAATTTTTACTACTAGTCTTGTAATTCATTGTGTTTGCCATATAACCTATATTAGTAAAAGAAATTGTTGAATAATTATTACATATAAAATCACAAAAAAATAAATATTAAGAGAATAACAACTTTATTCCACGTGTTAGTGTTCGATACAATTTCTCAAAATAGGGAGGAACTATCACATTATCCCCCTTTCCATTCATATTTCTATTTATAAGATAAAAACCCCAATGATTAATAATTAAAACATAACCATCAACTTCAACCATTCATAAGTAAAGACACATTAATATACTACATAAAGCCACCAAGATAATAATAACATTTCAAAGTTGGCTATGTAATATAAGTACACAATTGATTTGTAACAAAAGTACACATTTGATCCAATGAGTGTATGAAACATTTTTGATGTCATTGAGGATCCCAATATTCCATAACAACATTAAATTATTGAAAATAATGTCATAAAATTTGGCATGTGTTGATAATATGGAATTATGTATCAAATTCGGGGACATGAACATCAACATCCTCAAGCGTATTTGTAACATAGAACATCCTCACCCATGTCTGCAACATGAACATTGCCACACCTGCAACATAAATTATCAGCATGCAACATCAAACATTTTTTATTCTCTTTCATTCCTTCTTTTGTGCCAAACCATCTTTATCTTGATATTAAAAAAAACTTAACACAATTACTTTCACAAATAAAAAATAAAACGATAATAATTTGATTCAATAGAAACTATTATTGAAATTCGAGGAGAAACAAATATACTCACCTTTAACTCTCATATTATCCCCTTCACAATCTTGTTTTCAGCCAAAGCATTTTATTTTTCTTGTTAAGTTTCATAACTCATGTGTAATAACAAGATGTGAATTTATTCATGAACAAAAAAATATATTGGAAAACACATAATTTATCCCTTACTTTCACAAATTTTTTGCCTTAGAATCTCCGTCCTATTTTTATCTTTATTTTCTTTAGAATTGTAAATCTTGAGTTCTTATTCTATAACTTCTAACCCTTTGGGGTTCAAACTATTGGAGTCATAAACATGTACTTTTTAAAAAGAAACTTTCCTACATTTACACATCTCATATAGTTATTGATCCAATTTTAATCCACAGACCTCCATTTTATTGTCTTGATTGGATGCCTTGCTACTTGATGATCTATAATGGGAGGTAAAAGGTGCATTTCAACATGGTGTGAATTGAATTATGGTTTTGACCATAGTTTTTTCCCACCTTCATATAGTGTAAGACATTGTGGTGTAATACAATAAAATTGTTCCATGTATCCAAACTCTTGAATAGTCTTGTAACCATGCTCCTCATACTCCAAGATAGTCTACACACATCAAAAGGTTTAAATTAAACAAGCATATATTCATATAAAACATCATTATAAAATATTAAACAAGCATCTCTGAAAATAACCGCATTTAACATTTTAAAACATAGTTGAAAACAACCTCATTTTAAAGCCTTATTTTTTTTTTGTTAATCCTCCATATCCCTATACAATCTATATTATGTGAAAAAAATAGAAAGATAACCACACTTGCAATGCCACACAAATTTCATCACCAATGCCACTTTAATTCATATGAAATACATCTGAATTGAAAATTAAAAAATATGGGAGAATTACCTTTGTTAAATGTGGAGATTATGGCATGTCCCTGTGGAAATTTTGTGGTAGTCAAATTTCCACATCATCCTCATGCTCACATGAAAAATGTGAGTCTATTTTTTGATTGAAGATGGTAATAGATTCCTATGCAATTAAAATCTCAAAATCAATATCACAATCCCATTTCATATCACTTAAAAAACTCACAATTTCCCACATTTTACCTTCTCCTTTTGACTATTCCTATGTGCATGCAAAAAGGTTTTAGAGTTCATTTATTCCATTATTTTTCTCTTCCTAAAAAGGAGGATATTGGGTGCCTATGTGGGTAAAAACCAAATGAAAATATCACAATCATGTTTCATATGAATTAAAAATAAATTCATAAATCCCAACACATTATCTTCTCCTTCTCACTATGCCCATGTCCATGTGAAGAGTTTTTAGAGGTCATTTGTTTCATTATTTTGATCTTCCTATGAGGGAGGGTAATGGTTTCATATACAGGTAAACAAATAATAATAATAATATCATTATCATGTTTCATACAACTTAAAATAACACTCATAAATCTCAACATATTACCTTCTCCTTCTAACTATGCCCATGTGTACGTGAAGAGGTTGCTGACAAATCTTTTGGTAATTCAAAATATACAAATTCCTCATCCTCTAATGAAATATATGTTCACCCCTCCTCACTACCATTATTTCCCTAACAAAGAAGACAAAAGTTGGAAATATCAAATAAGTGTGTCATAAAATATATATGTGAATTGAAAATGGATGAACATTAAATAATTACCCTTATATCATGGGAATCATTTGCAAGATTATAATATGGATCCTCTTCATCCTCTAATGAAACATGTGATTTTTTTTTTCCTCGAAGATAATAATAGGTTTATTTATAGGCAAAATAAAAAAGTGACAATCACAAATAAGTTTCATACCAATTTCATAAACTCACAAACCTTGCATATTAGCTTCTCCTATATTACCCTCTCCATGGGAGGATTATGTTCATGTCCATGCAAAGAGGTTTCAAAGCATGGTTGTATTTGTTTAATTCCTATGTTCTTATTATGAATGGGAGCAGTGTATCCCTCCTCACTAGAATTATTACACTACAAAAGTAATGAAATAGTTATAATTTGAAATTATAATTGAAGAAAAGAATATTAGCATTTGAATATTATAAATTAATAAAAACTTACCACCTTCCCCATTTATTCATTTTTTCATAGAACTATCTTCCTCATTTGTCTATTTTTAGGTGATGTTGTCAGACAAAATTAGGGAAAGGTGTGGCATAGTTCTCATGCTCTACATTCTCATTAAAATGTTAAAAAACAAATGACCTAGTTAAAATTTGAATCATTATTAATCAAAAAAATATAATTGATAAATACCAATAATTCATGTTATTAACATTTTCAAATGGGGGATACTAAGGTCTAGGTTCAACAACATTAACATCTTGCATTGATTGTGAACCACCAAGGGTTGTTTTTATCCATGTTCAAATCATAAATACTAAATGGTTAGTGTTAGTCTATAATTCTCATGCTTGTTAGGTTCTATCTAGGTTGTTTTATCTTTTCTTAGTTTTATTATATGTGAGGATTTATCCCACATTTCTTAGTTAGGCTAGTTTTTAATTTTGCATTGTCTACTTAAGCAAGGTATCTTCATTGTATTAAACATGCTTTTTATGAATATCATTTGTTTGTAAGATTTTTGTGATATTCTTGTTGTTGATGCTTCATAGTATTGGTGGAATGATACTATTCTTATTATTTTCATGGTATCATATCCACCCTCCAATATCCATTGCTCAGTTTTAAGTGTCTCTCATTATAGTAAATCCACCATTTTTCACTGAATGAGCCTTTTTTTTCATAGCCTTTTGAGCCACTCTCTGTGATCAACTATTTTATGGTATATTTTCAAGTTTTCTAACTTGTACCATTGAATTCAAAATGCCTCAAAACCCTAGGAATTCCTATCTAATCATCCAAAATGGACATTTCTAGGAAAAAAAAAATTGGGGTTTTTTAGCTTCTCAAAGACAAATTCATACATATATGTATAGCAAATTTCTTTACATTGTTTTACGAATTTTTTTGGGTTTTTTTTGCTTCTATTATATCTTTAGTGACTCTTCAAAAAAATTTACCCCCAACACTCCTACGATAGATCTAGTGAGTCACATGTTTTTGAAGGTTTTTTAACAAAATTTTTGTTTTGTTGGTTGTGGTTTATTTTTTTAGGTCCATGGATGTGAGAAACACATATTGGAACTTTGAAGACATGAATATTGACACAAATAATATTGAAAAATTTGGGCTCGAGATGTTTTGATACCTTTGGCTACATTTCTAATCCTATTCATTTGTCCACGACCTCTCTTGATCACTCAGAGATCTTCATAGTGCATGCATGTTATCATTATAACTATTATTAGGACATACAAAGTATAATTTTCACATGTTTTGGGTAAGAAAATAGGAAACAAGTGTAATACATACCATATTTTATATAAATTATGGTCTCATGTAGGATAACAAAACACATGGAAGTCGAATGATTTATTTGATCCTAGAAATGAAAGGTCACAAAGATGAAGATTCATAGTCTCTCCATAACGTTATATATACTTTTTTATTGTAATATAAAAGTGTAGAAATAATATAAATCAATCAATAAAAGTTTTTTTTTCATCACTTTATTTTAAAGTGTATTCTATAGGTGTATAAGCTTACTTAAATTGATCACATCTTTCTTGAGAATGAATGTATTCTTGTGTAATGTTTAGTTATAAAATTTTTAATTGATAATTGGTAATAAACATAAACATTAATGGTGAATGAGAAGAAACCTTGGTGTATGACTAGGCACTGGGCTTAGCAATAAATCATAAAATTTGGAGTCTCATTGTAACATTCATATAATTAAAAACTAACATGTCTAAATGAGTGATTCTAGGGACCACTGCTAATAATGGTTTCATTACAAGTACCTTTAATATATTAAAATGTTTACCTGGTCAAAGGGACCTTGAAAATTGATTAGATGCAAAGATACATAAGTTCACAAAGGAATAATCCATAAGACTAGGAGTTTTTGTAGAGGACATCATTTACAAGCACATCCATGGATAAGTTTATGAAATATTTTGGTGCGACTTACCTAGGTTGCTAGCAACATGGATGTCTAGAATTAAATATTACTAATTTAGACTACAAGAATTAAAATGTGTGTGGCACACCTTTTTTTTTAAAGATTGTGCAATCTAGATATTGAATGGACTTATGAAATATATAGGGATCAAAGGAAAATTTTTAAATTAAATCCACATGCTATTGAAGATGTTACTTGTGTAAAATTCCATGGTGAAAATTCTATCTGATATGGAGTAGTCTCTCAAGTCACTATTGAGATGTAGAATATAGGGAGTTGAGTGAATAAAATTTGAACCAAGGAACTTGAACCTAAACCTAAAGAATGGATAATGTAGAGAAGAAAAATGAGAAATTAATTTTGGGGATTTAAAGAGATCCACAATAATAAAAAATATGGAATAAGAAAAAATATATATAAGATGAAGGGCCATAAGTAGATGCAAGTAAGAGTATACATGAAGCTATGAATAAAATGAGAGGAACTAGATATACGAAAAGAGAATCTAAAGCTAAAGGTTAGAGAGCACTAGAAGAGAAAATATGAAACACAAAAATCGTATAGAATGTAGACACTAACCACGAATTATAAAATGACTTGAAAAAGAGGAAGGAAGAGAACAAAGACATTGTGAAGAGGTTACAGTAAGGTAGTAAGAACAACGTAATAATACGTTTAAGGAGAAACTATTGAGGCAAAAATTACATGTAGATGAATAAGGTAAGTATTTCAAATAAGTATTAATAAAATTTAGGGTCAAGTTAGGTTCAAGACTAGGTATGGTATAAACTCTAGATATATTTCATTCACTCCAAGTGTTTATCTTAATAACTAAGAATAGTAGTTTGAAAGCATTCAAAGAATTACTTGTAACTAAGAAGTGATTTGAAGAAGCTAAAAAAAATTAGGTAGGCCTAAGAAGGAAGTTTAATGTGTAGTAAAACTATTGAATCTAAGATTCTCAATCCTCCAAGTACTTTCACTATAATTTGTAGACATAAGTTAAATCATCATAAAGTAAACTAGTCATATCTAGCATAATTACAAGAAACATATCATTTAATGTAGGAGATTTTATTAGTTTTATGCCATATGATGGGTCAAAAAATCCTGAATAATATTGACTAACCTTTGAAATAAAGTGGCATATCAAAGGTGTGATAGATGAAATAAAAAAGAAATGTGAACTTATAGGAGCTTTGACTATTTGAGCTATAAAATTTATCTTTAAAAATAATAATGAAACTATGAATATCCAACAAGTTAAGTATGAATTGGTAAGATAATTCAAAATATATAGGTGTGTGAGACAAATAATTCAATATTTTAAGGATATTAGTCAAAAACTGGGAGAATCAACATGGAATTATAATCACTAGTTCTAGGATGTGATGAACAGGGTGAATTTTCAATTCTAGGACTCAAATAATGCTACTTGGTTTATAAAAGGCCTATTAAAAAAGATTTAGTTTTCCATCATAAAAAATATGTTTACCATAAAATCTAAAGCAAGATTTTTTGTAATTAAAGTTGAACAAATATAAGACTATGAAGAATACCCTCCTAGCATTACAAAAAAATATGCTAAGTTAGATGTAGTATTGTGCATGATAGATGAAATTCAAAAAGGGAAAAAACCAAGATTTTATGTATGGTGCATAAAATGTGGATAGGAAGGGCATCACTAAAATGAATGTCCAAAGATAAAAATACTTTTTTTTAGATATATCACACTATAAGACATGAAATTACAAAGTGTCATTTATTACAATAGTATGTGCAATAGTCACGTAGTGTATTTTTAAATTTATGTAAATACCATAATCATGATGAAAATAATTCTATGGATCTATAATAATTAAAATAGGATGTCACACAAAATGTATTTTCAGTCCCTATGCAATAATCACTAGTATTAAAACCAAATGTGCCAGCATAAGATGTTGAAATTGTAATATAAGGGGGATGGTTTCCCTTAATAGCTCAACCTATTATGGTGTATATGCCTCAATCTATATAAATATGTAATCTTCCTTCTCCTCAATGTTAACTAGGGTGGACACCTACCTCTCTATAGAACCAATAGGGATGGACTCTTGTTTCACCACAACAACATTCTAATTGGGTACCTCCTTCATTGTAAAATAAATATGGAGGATATTATAATCAACAACAAGGATGGGGTCTTCATAAAGACAAGTAAGTTATTAAGGTGGTATATATAACTAAAGGTAAGGGAATATATATCCAAGGCAACCAATTACTTATTACATGTTTGGAAAAATGAATCACATCACATAAAATTGTCCCTTCAATCCTTAATGAGAAACTTTATGCACATATTTTATGATCATAAGATAACATAATAATGAGGATTTCCCTATTATTGAGAAGTTGAGGAAGGAAAAAATAGTGAAAAATGTGAACATGGTACAATCCTATCCTAAGAATAATGTTATTATCTAAGTTACTACTAGAAATCAACATATATAAAAAGGTCTTCTACCTCTAGGGGTTCCTAAAGAAATCTGAATAAAAAAGTGTAAGAGGAAAAATTTATAGATTATGTGAAAAAGAAGGTTTTGATGAATGGATAAACCTATATATTACAATCATTATGGAATTATAATGCCTCTAAAGGATATCTTATGACAATAGATCCTTATAGGTATAAACAAATTATCTGGAACGTGTGCTAGGATGAAATAGTTATGACTTTGATATATTTGATAAAATTGGTTAGTAATTTGAAAAATGAAGACATTTCACAAAATCTTACAAATCTAATGCATAATTTATTAGATTTCACACAAAGAGGATAACAAATAACCAAGCAAAGTGTGTGGTGTATCAAGACCAAGAAACCATGGGAGGTGGATGCAATAATGGATATTGAAATCAAAAGATATAAAGTATTTAATGTTGATTTTGGAATACCATGAACATGATTCCTATATCAACTTGGGAGGCTATTATATGATTGGAAGATGTAGAGATAAAGGTGGCTGACTTAAGTCTACATGGATATTTTGAAGTGATTGACATGAAGATAGACGAGATGAAATATCATGTGCTAATTGTTAAAAATGGGCTTATGATGGTTGTATGATCATCAACATAGTTTAAAACCAATTAGAAGCACACCAGGGGGATGCTATCATTATCATACATGTGAATAAAGCTAAGCATAAGCCATATATGATACCAAAAAAATCATTTTTTCCATATGCATACAAGGATGATAGTTGTTTTAAAGTTAATACAGATCCAAAGCCATAATATCTATGAAGTAGAGCTTCTACCTACTTTTTCCAACATGGACGATAGATACCAGAGATAAAAAACAAAAAATTCTTGGGTCTAACTAGCCTAGATGCTTAGCACATGCCCATAGTTTCAAATGGAATAATGTAGGTCTCCTTATATACGGTCTCCAAAAAGGTCAAATAGTGATTAAATCTATTATATAACTTCTGGTGTTAGAGATTATATTGAACCTACAAAAGAAGGAAATATGCCATGGGAATCAACTTATTCAATAAGTGGGTATTCAAATTCTCATATGGTAATTTAGGTGTGGGGAGTAAGACCCATGTGAATTGTGATTATAATAGAAAGATAATTACCATAATATTTTGATATAAATTTTCTAGCACAATTCATTCATAGGATGTAACATCATGTCCTGAATAAAGACATACAAATTAGTGCACTAAATTATGCATTGAAAGGGGTTGCTACAAGTTGGTGGGTTGTTCATAGTTCTAAAAATATTGATTAGGTTATAGTGTTTGAAATGTTGTAAAAAAGATTTAAAATTGAAACTTCTATTTTATAAAAGTGTCCATTCTTTTAGGAGGGCTAATGTTCTAAAATACATTGCATAAATGCATCAAACTATGGACATTGTAAGAAATTGAGCCATGGTATTAGGTGGATGTGTTTTGATATATCTTAGATACCCTAAAAAAGTATTGGTACATACATCAGGGATGCATATGAGAGACTAAAAATTGGCAATGAAATCAACAATAATTCATTCAAACATTTGTGTTTGAAGATGCAAATCTAATGGTGCATAGGGCCCTACAAAAATTTAAAAGTTTCTTATGTCATGGGTGAGAAGAAGATATACTTACCAAAAAAAAAATAGAAATGGTATGATGATACAAGCATAATTATTCCCATAGTTATAAAATATTAATTTTCTAATAAGGAGAAAGAGTAATTTCTTTCAAAACATTGTAATATAATCTAGAATAGTGCATAGGACTCTAATCATAGTATTAGTGAAGAAGATTAGGATTTGAATGATTTTTCAAACCCAAAAGAGACACATACCTAAGACAAACAATGCATAAAAAACATAAGAGGAACAACTAAAAAATCTAAATATATTAGATCAATAATTTCAAAGAAACATAATGGATTCCATTCGTAAGGAGCAAATTAAAATAAATAAGAACCAATGCAGAAGAAAATTGAGGATAGTGTTATACCAAAATTAACAACCATTGGTGATTATCATAAACAATAGCACCTTTTATAAGGGTCTAATAATATCAATATTATGAGGATGTGTTTCCCACTAAATTTTCATAGGTTAAAGGAGTAGACCCTTCCTTAGGTGAGATGCATATTGAGATAAAGGAGTGCACACACCCAATCAACAAGTGACCTTATAGGCTGAACCCAATATGAAAATGAGTGTAAAAGTAGAAATGTATTATATGGAAGATGTTGGAATTATATATTTGGTTGAGAAATTAGGTTAGTCCCATGGTGTAATAGCCTAAAAATTTAGGGTAAATATGAACCTATGAGGATTATGAATCCTTGAATGATGCTTGTGTTAATGATCCATTTCAAATTCATATTATGAATGTAGTACTGGAATTTATTGTTGGGTATGATGTATACTCCTTTATATATGGGTTAAGTGGATACTATTAGGTTCCTATTATATTCAAAGATTTTTAGAAAATAACATTCACAATAAAATGGGGATCATATGCTTATAAGGTAATGTTGTTTGGTCTCAAGAACACACCTACAATTTTCTCTAGAGTAGTTTTTAATGCATTCAAATACTTCATTCTTGACTTTCTATAATTCTATTTAGATGATTAGGTAGTCTTATATTTTTTTAAGTAACATTTATCTAAGTTAAAATTTTATAAATATGTCAAACTCTGTGAATAACATTAAAACTAAATAAACGGCTATTATTCACACCATTTGGCATATTAGTGGGACATGTTTGTAGTGATGTAAATATAGTAGACCAAGTGAAAATTTTAGTCATTATTGGACTCAAACTACCTATTAGCCCAGTAGAGTTGTGATCATTTTTACGTTACACTGGATATTATCATAAGTTCATTTTGGGGTAACCAACCATTTAAACACCTCTATAAATGTTATTTTGTAAAGATAATAAAATTTAATGAACCCTTGATTGTTAGACAACCTTCAAAAATTTGAAGTAGAAGTTGGTCACAACACCCATTTTAGTCCTCCCAAACTAGAACAAACCATTTCATGTTCATATTGATGTTTCATGAACATTAGTGGGAGGCATGTTAGCACAACTAGGATATGGAGTCATAGATCATCTGATTCACTTTGCAAATCACAAGCTATCTACCACTAAGAAAAACTATACTACCATAGAGTGATAATCTCTAGTGATGCTTTATGCACTCTATAAGTTCAAACATTACTTGTTGGCTACCCCATTAAAAATTTTAACTAATTACCAAGCTTCATGATTCTTGGTTAATAAAATAATTTTGGGAGGAAGGATTTATAGGTGGAAAATGCTTTTCCAAGAGTTCTTTCTCAAAATCAATGTGAAAATTGGTAGGGAAAATTTTGGACCCAACCACACGAGTCATATCCAAACAGAGGGGAAATAGAAGAGTTGTAGGATGAGTCTCCAAATACAAATATTTTTAGAGTGATTAATATAAAAAAATAGATGAAGGATATCATAAACTTTATGGAGCATGGTATGTTCCCTGAAGATTATGTAAAATGGGACAAGAAGCAACTAATCACACAAGTTTTTCCATTTAACATCATTAATGGATTTATTTAAAATCTAGAAAAGGATGAAGTTATGCATAAAGTGGATTTGGAACATGAAAGACGACATGTTTTGGAATAATCACATCAAGGAGTAGTTTGACAAAATTTCATAAGATAATTGACTATGATAAAAAATACTATAAAGTGGACTTTGGTGGCCAACCTTATTTTAGAATTCACATAGGGTTACCAAACACTATGATATTTATCAGAGGATATGAAAACCAAACTAGAGAGATAAAATGCCATTGAATTCAATTCTAATTGTGCAACCATTTTAACAGTAGGGTATTGAATTTGTGTGGCCTATCAATTATGCATCTAAGTGATCCAATAATAGATATATTATTATTGAAATACTTTAATTCACCAAATGGGTTGAAGAAACTATAATTCTGAATTGTAGTGCAAAGTATGTTGTGAATATTTAGTATGAAAAAATCATAACAAGGTTTGTATGTCCTCAAGAGATAATAAGTGACAGGGGTACACACTTTATGAATAATACTATCAAAATATTAACAAAGGAGTTTATGATTTCTCATCATGAAATTACAACGTACCATCCTCAAGTAAATGGCCAAGAAGACACATTTAACATGGTTATTGAGAAGATAGTGACCAAGATTTGTAATGTCTAGAGAGATGAATAAGAAAATTACATACCAATGATATTATGGGCATACATAAAAAATTATAAATATGTGATTAGGTACATCCAATTATAATTGGTGTATATAATTAAAGTTGTGATGCTCATGTAGTGCATAGTTCCAAGCCTATGAATTGTAATGATAATGCAGTTAGGAGATAAGGAGTCACTACAAGAATGATTGATAAAATTGACTTGAATTGAAGACAAAATATAGTTGGTGAATTGGAATCAATAAATCTATAATAAAAGTTAGAAGACATGGCATGATCACAATCTATGATCTAAGTTTTAACTAGAACAAATAGTCCTTCCATATGACAATAAATTCAAAACACATCTATAGAAGTTGCACATCAGATGGAAAGGTCCTTAAATTTCATCAAGTGTCATAACAAGGAATTATAATACTCAGGGATCTCTAAGGAACTATCCTTCTAGGAAGGATAAATGGATGTAGGCTCAAACCATATTGTTGATGATCTTGAAGCATCACACACTCACCATAATAAGTTTTGTATCTAAAAAAGTAGAGTAATATTTTTAATTTATAGTTGTAGACACATAAAATTAATCATTAAGTGTTTGACAATGTATAATATTGAAATACTTATCTTTCTTGGATGATTCACCATTATGCTAACTCATAATTTCTATTGGATCATACATTACTCTACAAACTATCTTGAAAACATTACAATAATCATTAAAACATAACTAATTTGCTTACAAAAACTTATTAGACCTTTTTCAATAGTCTCCATCTTTATGGGATAGGACTATACTAGGTTAGATAGGGTTGCACTATGACTTTGTCCACTAGTCCGGACTTGTCCCACATACTCCAATGGTAAATTTTCAAATTTGAGACATTGTACTTAAGCCCTCCCATGAATTTATCAAGTTTGGTTAGTGAAAATATTCAAAATAATACCCTATATAAGCACACCAAGGCTTCTTGAAATACATATAACAATCACTTGAAATATTTACGTCATACTGAGCAAAGAGCACTATTTATTCCAATTTCAATTTTGCTCCATTCTAATAGTCATATTCCAAGTTTAATTTTTTTTTAGGTCAAGAGAGTCAAATATTAGTAATTTCAATCAATACTTTAGCTACATTCATACATTTTCATAATCATGGATCGCACACTCACCTTAGGAGGGAAAAAATTGGCCTAAGGCCCATTTGGGATATGTAGGCAACACTTAAATTACACAAGGTTTTATAAGGATAGCTTAGTTATTCTCGTAAACCTGTTACCACTTTAGGATCTTTATTTTTATTATATTTATTGTGAAAGATATAGGTTTTGTGTTTTTTAGGTTTCTCATGCCAAAAAATTAGGACATGAGATTAATTAGTAAACCTTTGTAGATAGTCGCATAAACTTAGATCAAAAAATCAAGTGGATAGTCAACTAGGGTGCAATAATAGTCTACAAAAAAGGCCACCTTATGGGCCTATCCTCCTTATATAGATTTGTCCCAGTGTAATTTAAATTCATTTTTTTTACACCACATAATTTATAGGTCTTTTCAGTTAGTTTTCAATCATAGCCAACCAACACAATCAACATAATATATTTTTTAGGGAGGTTTGCATGTTTGTAGGCCTATTTACTATTTTTAGCTAATTTCTAATCATGCATATTTTGTATTTCACTTCCATATCAATATATTTATTTTATATTAATTTTAATAGTTTAGATCTATTAGTTTGATTCATTCAATTAAAAATAGATTAAACATTTTGGTGAACCCACTATTATTATAACATTACTTATTGTTTACTTGATTTTTGTCCTAGGATTTCATACACATTTATATAAATTTGTGACATCAAAAGAAAAAAAAATTGACCTTGGATATAAATCCAACACATAATGATCAAATCCTCTTCAACATTGGAGTAATCTGACATTGAAGATATTATCTTGTCACCTTGGATAAATCTGATATAAATACTCTTTCTTTCAACCTCGGGTTGATTTCTTTAAATATATATATACAAATATTTCACTCTTAGTTTCTATTTTTATTGTGCTTGATTTTATAAATTATTTTCAGGTAATTTTGAAATTACTCAGTGACTATTGTGAAGGGATATATGGTGATCTATTTTACAGACATAATGGTGTGAGGGGTTTACTCCAATACTCATAGCCATTGTACAACACTAAACATAAGTTTAGTTTTTATGTACCTCACAGTATATTATAAATAATTAGGATCCTTTGTTTATACCATATTAATACTAGTTTATCTTTTTTATTTGTTGTGCACCTAAGAGGAACGTATTTCCCAGGGAAGTTACTCTCAATGTACCCTTATAAATGGGTTAGTGTGATACAAGCATGATTTTTCCTCTACACTTTGTGCTTCAAAACATTGGACCAATACTAATCAATTAATGAGTAAGTATATTTTAGAGCCCACACAATCATTTAAACCCTTACCTAGATCACCCTTATACCTTGATTTTTTCTTGTATTATATTCATAGTACTTAGCTCTTTTGTACATGCTATGTTACTTGATATCATTGAGTTTTTTATTCATTGCATTTATTTTATTCAAATTCATTATATATATCATGGATATTAAATTTTCATTTTCTCTATGAATGATGTATCTTTTACTTATGCTAATGCATGGAAAATTCACAATAAGCAAAAAATTACAAAAAAAACACACATGGGTGATTATAATTTTGATGACATAGCAGTAAATATATATTTGATTTTGATGAAACTTGGGAACATGAGTCCATAAAAATTAATTCACCTCTAAAATATTCTTCAAAATTACCTTCTTCCTTCACTAATAATCTAGAGCAACAACAACAACAATTCAAATCTCAACTAAAGCAAAATTCAAAGGTAAAGGTATCAAAACAAGATCAAAGTTTTTTTTTTAAATGATTTATTAATAAAGGAATTTCAAATAAATAATTAATATTTAAATTCACTCATTTAAAAATAGTGTATATTGAGCCTACATATAATAGCTCTTCCCCATTTTTAACCAATGAGGATGAACTTCCTTCCTCTTCCTTTAACACATCACAAGCTACAATTGAAATCCATGACATTCCTTTTCACACATCCTATGATGTTGCTCCTACTCCATCCTCATGCTTATCTTCACATGATGATACTCTTGTGCCATAATGTCATAACATTAGCATAGAGTTATGACACAATGATAATGTGTTTCTTTCTATTAATAATTATTTCAATGTTATTTATCAACAAGAAAAAAGTAACTCATTTATAATCAATTACTATGAAAAATTCAATACAAGAGTTGCAAAAGTAAAATCAATATTTTAATTCAAAGCTTCTATGACTTGAAAATAATAGCAAATGTTCAAAGAATCTAAAGCATGTTAGTGTCAATCATGTATCTTCACCTATCTATCATGTGCCTTATAATCAACATACATCTAAAATCAATACTTCAAAACTATAGAAAGGCTAATAAGAGTTAAAGTGAGCTTCTAAGAGAAATTATTCAAAAAAAATTGACTACATTACCTTTTATGCCTCATCTAAGAAGATCAAAACACTATTGTGCATATCATAAATTACATAGGCACCATATAGATAATTGTTTGGCTTTAAAGAAAAAAATACAATGTATCATTGATAGTAGTGATCCTATAATAGATAAATAAATCAATCAACCCACTTATCTTGAATCTCCTAAAAAATAAGTTCATAAAGACAAAGATAAAATATGATACAGAAGGACAATTTGGAATAAAAAATATTCAAAAAGCAAAATTAGAGTAAAAAATTTGTAAAAAAAAATAAAAAAATAAAGATTCCAAACATAATAATTTAAATATAACAAAGAAAACAATTTTATAGAGAAGGCATGTCCAAATAAAAATATTCCTAGAGTCTAATGATATAAATATGGTTGCTAAAGAATCAAACATTATATCTACTTGATGCATAGAGAAAAAAATAAAGTCAAAGCACAATTACTTCTCTTCTTCATGCTATAAATAATAACAAATGATTCTTATTTACTTCAACATGAGATGTAAGATCCTAAAAATGATGTACATATTCAAAAACTAACTCCAATCTATGGTGTAATGAATTTATCATACACCTATACAAAAGATAATTAAAATGACATATCACAATTTCAAGTTCAACCTATGAAGTTAATGCTTTCCTATGATAATGACTACATTGGTGATTATAATCCTAAAAATATAGAATATTGGTATGATACCAATGATATTAGGCCTATACATTGGCATCCCCTTAATGAAATCCTTGGCTTATAGTTTTATATTTCCTTTTGTGCATTCTTCTTTCCTTTTATTTCATTTCTACTTCTTCTATCCATTTTTCATGTATTTTTATAGCTGACCTTGGATTTATTTTCACTTTGGGCAATTTCCCTCTTGATATTCCAATCAATTCAAATAATCCAAAACAACTATTTTACAAACACTTTCAATGCTCATTATCACTCACTATTTCATACTTATCATAATATAGATTTCATTGCACTTACATGAACAAATTTATCTTTTACCCATTATTATCGATCTTAATCATTTTAGATACATTGTTATGATTCATTTACACATACATTGGGGGCACATGGCTTTCCTTATTTCTTATCATAGTATGTTTTAGCACCTTGTGGTAGATTATTTGAATCCCTTCCTTTTCCACTTTTTCAAAGCGTTGATTCTTAGCACATCTTCAAATATTTCTTTCAAATATTTTAAAAATTCAAAAAAATTAAATATAGAAAAAAATCAAAATATTTATAATATGGAAAAAATTCAAAAGCATGTAAATATTTCAATTTTTTTAAAATATCAAAATATTTTAAAAAATTAAAAAATAAGGACCTAAAAAAATATTTTCAAGTGTTACTATCGTACTTATTTTCTATGTTAGTTAGGTAGCATATTTCAATTTTTAATACACACTACTTTTCACAAGGTATTTGAATGTGATACAAGACTTACTTTCACATGGTTTCAATGTTGGGATTCATTTATTACCCAACAACCTTGCAAATTTGGGTCCATCTCTTCGTTCTTCATGCTCAATTTAATATGTTGTATTTATGCACAAATTTTCTACCATGTTGAACTATATATCATAAAAAAAAATTGCTAATCACTCATGCTTTACATTGTGTTACATTAATATGCTAATTGTTAAAATTCAAAATGATACATATGGTTGATCTAGATTAGTTTCAGTTATTCTATGCTTTTTTATTGATTTATTGCATGATAAAGTAGAACTTGCTTACTTATTTTTTATGGCCCTTGGATTTATATGAAAAAATTATTTCTTGTATGCCATCATTATTCCATTTTTCATGTGATTATATGGTATTCATGTGTCCTTTATTTTAGGCCTTTAGGATTTATGTATGAAATTATATACAAACTATGTGACATTGTATGACATTACTTGTATCTTAATTGATTATTATGATGGTACCATGCTTCATGTCATGCATTACTCCTACTCTCTACTCTTACTTCATTACCATGATACATATCATGCACATGTTGATTATGTGTTTCAATGATGTATTAATCTAATACATATTATTATACAACTCAATGTTATATTCAATACTATGATGAAATTCAATTCAGATTTTCAAATGGCTACTACACTATTATATATGTCATCTAATTTACAATTCTATTTTGAGATAAGTGACTTTTAGGATACATCTTAAATCTCAAAATGGGGGCACCACAATGTGCTTGTATTGAGAATTCAATCCTCTTTAAAAAAATTCATATTTATGTCACTATATAGTTTCAAAAAATACAACATGATTGAAAAAAATTAGATTAGGGGGACATGTGACATGTATGTGCACTCATTCCTACAGTTATTTGAATCAAATTCACATACATTTGACACATGTGCATGTACATGTGCACTCATTCCTATAATAATTTCAACACATATTCACATATAATTGACACATGCATGGGCATGTACAAATAAATTGAAATTAAAATTTATATATTTTAAAAAAATTATAAGTTTAAATGGTATTTAATACAATTATAGTATATGGGGCATGGTACTCATTCATGTTTAAGTTACTACATGGAAATTTCAAATTTATCAAGTTCAATAGTTTAAAGTCTGAAAGTTTCAAAGCCTCAAAGTTTCAAATAGAATATAGATCCATCTGTAGCAATGTGATTCATCTTCATATTGCAAGTGGGCCACATTAAAGTCTACGGACACTCAATGTCTATGATTACAATTATTATATGTAGTGAGCCACATTTGGTGGTTCTACCCCTTCAATTATTTTATAGATTACTCTACACAATCAAATGAGAGCTAAAGAATTCAATCTTTCCATCTCAAGAGCATTCAAAGGTTTTAAAATTGAGACATGATCATTCTCAATTCACCACAGGTTCAACATTTCTCCAAATGCCTCAACAAGGGGAAAGTAATTATCCACTTTCAAGTTATAGGAAAATTAGATTGCATACTCTTTCAAGTGTATACTCTCCTTGATTTATTTTAAATTTAAAATTTCAAGTTTAATATTTGTAACTTTAAAAAATAGACAATAACTACTTTCAGTGGCATTATTATAGGTTTCACATTAAAGCATCTTGCATGATCAAGATTTGTATCAAAATATAAAGTGTGTATACACTCTTAGGTTTGCATCTATTGTAATCTAATAATTTCACTTCATTACATCACTATAATAAAGTGGTGGGAAATGTAAACACATAAAATTAATCATTAATTTCTTAATTATGTTTAATATTGACATCCTTACCTTGTTTGGCTTATTCATCATTCCACTAACTTATAATTTCTATAGGAACATAAACTACTCTAAAAACTATCTTAAAAATAGTCAAAACATAATTTATACATACCTAACCTATTTGCAGTCACTTGTTAGACCTTTTTTAGTATTATTCATCCTTTTGTGATAGGACCATGTTAGGTCGGATAAGACCACATTGTAGGCTTTTCCACTAGCATAAAATTGTCCCCCACTCTGTAATGGTAACTTTTTAAAGTCAATATGTTGCATTTAACCCCTCTCATCCATTTAGTAAGGTTAATTAGTATAAATATTCAAAATAATTCCCTATATAAGAAAATAAAAGCTTCTATAAATACACCTAGAAATCACTTGAAAATTCTACAACACAATGAGAAAAAGAGCACTAATTAGTCCAATTTCAATTTTGATGTATTATAACAGTCATAGGCTAAGTATAAATATATTTTATTTTAGGTTAAGGGCATCCATTGTCAATTTCACAATCATGGATCACACACTCATGCTATGAGGGAAAACTACATTGGCCTGAGGCCCATTTGGACTATGTAGGCAACACTCATATTACATAATGTTTTCTAAGGATAACTCATCTATTCCCCTAACCCTAATTCTCCATTTTGGTATTTGATCTCTTTTGTGTTTATTTTTTTGGAGCTAGGTTTTTTGTTTTTCATGTCTTCCACATGGTAAATTAGGACAGAAGATTAATCACTAAACCTTTGAATAAATCACATAAATATAGATTAAAAAATCAATCATGTAGTCAACAATAACATAGACACAATCATTAGACAAAGCTATAATATGACTATGTCCTCCTTCTATGGAATTTTCCTAACATAATTTAAATTCCTATTATTGGACATGACATAGTTTTCAGGTATTTTCAGCCAATTTTCAGTCACAATCAAACTACACAATTAACATAATATTTGTTTTAGGGAGGTTTGAAAATTTGTAGGTCTATCCATTATTTTTAGCTAATTTATAATTATGTAAATTCTATATTTATCTTTTAGATTTATATATTTCATGTATATCAATTTCAATAGTTTAGATCTATTAGTTTAAATCATTCAATTCAAAATAGATTAAACAATGATTTATTTATTTGTGTAAGTTTTGTATTAATAAGCATAAGTTAAAGATTATAGTGTGAGCTCTATTGCAAAAAATATAATGATGCAATATAATCAATTTTTGATAAAATCAGTTCAAGTGAAGCTAGATTGGGGCAATAACAAAGATTTGTGCTAGGATTGTAAAATTTCATAGTTTTGGAATGCGATGTCAGCACACAAGGAAAAAGTAGTAAATGGTAGATAAATCCCAGGTATGATATAGCTAATGACAAAACATAAGGAATTTTGTGTCATTCCCAAAAAGGATAGATTTTCTACAAAGTATTTAATTTTCAAAAGAGGGAAGATTGATAAAATGAAATGATGACGTGTAACATCATATAAGTAAGAAAAATAAACATTGCATATAACCTTAAAATAGCCAAGGGTAAAATAAAAATGGTTGTTTGAATTTAAGGCAAGTGTGTGAAGGTGCAAAAGGTAAATCAGTAGATGAATGCAAGCATAATAAAGATTTGGAGTTAGATCTATATATAAGGTAGGATAATGATTCAAGTCATACTTTGAAAACTCAAGTGAACAACGAAGTTATTGCAACCAAAAAATGCATATTCATAAGATTTTTTTTCAAAATAAACCATAACATAATTCACAAAACAAAAAATCCATGTTCATTAAATTATTGTGCCATTTTTAGAGTCTCATTAATAAGAGATGGGAATTGGATTCACCCTATGATAAGCTAAATGGAGTGACAACAAACCATTCAATTTCATCTATGCAATAGACAAAGAGTGGTTTTTTTAGTGATAAGCACCTACTTCATAACAACGATTGATTGATATTCGTGATAAACTATGAGGGTTTGATGTCGAGTGGTTGGTTTAATTACCCATTTTCATCTAACACAAAGAATTAATGATAACTTTTCTCTATAGATAAAATGAGGGAGACATCCATTTTTTAAAAGAAGTAACAACTCATATTAGTGCCAACACAATTGTGTAGGTTACTAGATTTTCAACAAAGATGAATCCTTTATAGCTATATAAAACAAACAACTCCCCATTAAATCATAAATTTAGGAACATTGTGCTTAAATAACCTGAGGGGTGCCCATAAACCAAGTTACAGATGCACCAATTCATGTCCTCATGGAATGCATAATGCGTAGTTATTAGCAAAAAAAATTTGTGCAACGTAGTAAATAAAGGGCATAATTGATATCTTCCACAAAATGATAAGGTTGGGGGAGGACTTCAATTGGCCTAAGTTCCTTGTATTAGAACTCATAAAAAATATTGAGAATCTTCTCAAAGGAATGACTCAATATTTTTAGTACTATATTTTTGTACTCCTACTCTGATTCACATAATGGACATCCCTAGAATAAAAAATCACACCAAATATTTATTATTGGCCAACCAATAACTTATTGAATATGATTTGGCCATGAGATGGATAACACATGTTATTGGTGGGAAATTTTGCATAATAGTGAGTGAAAATTTAGATCATGATCATAATTTAGCCACATGTACCAGAGGGTGTTCTTAAGTATCTGAGGCCAATCACCACCATCATCAAGATGTATAATAGAGTCCAAATTTAGATTGATGAATTTTTAAAACCAACCATACTTCCTTTTATATTTTACATTGACATTCACATAGAACAAGAATAAGTGAAAAGGTATAAAACCTTGGTTTTTAGGAGTGTCCAACCACTCTGATCCATGCCACATGAAGCAGAGCAACCATAACCTCAATTACAAGTAAAAATGCAATCACAAGCATAATAGAAACAAGAGAACAAGCACAAACAACCTCATAGGATAAACCAATGGCCTATCATTATAAGAAGCCCCATCCAAGTAAAAGGAACCAATTACTCAACCTTTACTTCATACTAAACAGACTCATAAAATAATCCCATGGCTCAATGACACATAGATGTCAAAAATTATAACAAAAAAATGATTTTCATCCATTATAGGTTACACTTGAAGAGGTGTATATGGTGATGCTTAAAAATATTAAGGATAATATTTATGAATAGGAATAAGAGGAGCTATTATTTTAAAATATGATTCACACTTGTCAGGTGTAAAATGAAATCTCATCCATATTATTAGTATAAATTACCCTACCTCTAGATTCTATTGTAATGGACATAGTTGGGCAACAAGAGGAGTCCAAGCATAAAGTGTAAGCTCTATTCTAAGAAGGGGTGCTAAGGTCCATATTTGTATAATAAGAATCCCCCATTGTCTAAGCACCAAGGGTATAAAAACAACTGGTAGAGAAGACTTAGGGAAAACAACAAATCTCAAGGGATTTATATTGGTAGAAAGAAACACATAATAATATAACCCTCTGAAAATCTAGTGTATAAAACTCACACACTTGGAGTTACTTGACCACACCCAACCATTTTAGAGTGGATGGAAAAATTCACAAGTGTATAAGGAGTAACATGGGAAGGACAAGCAGAGGCAAAAGGAGTTGAGACTCATACAATGAAGCACCAAAATAAAATTTGATACCTCCCTCTGCATATTCAAAGTTTTTCATGTTAAATTAAAAAGTAACACCATCATATTCTATACCAATCTCACCTTCAATCTCACTACATTCACCCACATATATGCAATAAAATTCTAATTCTAACATTATTGAGTCCCTAGATCAAGGTGTTCAACAAACACAAACACCACTAGATCAACCACCCAGTCAAGATCATCCATATCAAACTAAGGTGTAGGCTCAAGTAACAATAACTAGCACATGATACTATCAAGGCTAGAGTGAAAGAAGAGAAAATAATAGAGGAGATGACTCAAAAGGACAAGGAAGCCTTACTTTAGAAACTAAATCAGGAAGTAGAAAAAATATGAAAGATAAAGAGGAATGAAATAAGGTTGAGGCTAAAAGAGTGGCCAAAGAGGTTGAGAAAAAATAAAAAGAGGCCTACGTAAGTAGGAGGATATATACAAGTAGGTTGTGCAAGAACAATAAATAAATTTGTAGATGAAGAAGCTATGCAATCCAAATAGGAGTAGGAGAAAAATATCAAGGATGAGGCTTTGAAGTCCACTCAATTAGACACATTATAAGCCCAAAAATTGGTAGGTTGAGAAAGTCTAGTGGATCAATAACAAGGAGCTAAAATAACACAGGTTGCAATAGTTGAAACATAAGTGAAATTATTTAGAGCATCTAAAGTTTCAAGTTTTACACAAGGAGAGGCCTAGGAGGAATCCTCACAATAAAAAAATGGGAGTTAAAAATTTCATGGTGGAAGGGCATCCAAATACTAATACTGTGATAAACTACATTCACTCTTCTAATCACATAAATAAGGAACCAACTAATGACATATGTGGATTTTGAAACCCACTATCCTACTTAATTTATTCCAAGAAGTTTCTCTCAATTCTTATCAAAAAAAAATTGTGAATTATATTGAATGTGCTACTACATTCCAAACATCCATGATGTAGAAAGTAGCTAAGATCAAATAAAAAACACTCAATTGCATGAAAAGAATGCTGAGCTATAAGAACAATTTTCCAAAGCTTAAAAGTTGATTGGTGACACCTTTACACTTGTTCAAAATATTTTTGGAGACCAAGTCATTATAGAGGAGAAGAATTTAACTACTCTCCTCATGAGGTTAACTTAGGATTGGGCTACAACAAAATCCATGTAGGACATCAAAATTCAAGTCTAATAATAGTGTAGTAAAATGAAAGCTATATTTTAGTTTTTTTAGTATAAGTAGGTTATATATAGCATTGTGCTCTAGGTTACATGTATTTATAAGAATATGCTTAACTGAAAAGACCAACTTCAAGATTCATGGAAGGACATTACACCAGATCTTAGACAAGTAGATGAATCTAATACAATTATGAAGAACTAAGTGTCAAATGCCAAGATGCAAAATGCCTTGAAATAATTTCTCACATTGAGAGATAATGTCATATCCATAATACACACTTTGGAGCTCAAAATGTTGCACATCATGTTTGCAAGTATGTAAATGTAAAGGTATGTTGAAAATGTATAGTAGATTATGTAAGACATCTAATATAAGGTTATACAACATAAAATAATCATTACAATTGCATCTAAGGATTATATCCAAACCATCATGAAAACCTTGATATTATTCACACACTATTAATATGCTTAGGGATGTCTCGATGGACTATATATTTTGTCAGCAAGATTTGAATTTGTTTTGACAATTTCATATAGAAAATCATCGACAAACAATAGTACATTCCACTTGATTAAATCATTCATATTCTTTGTGTGAATAAGGCTTCTCAGGTAATGTAACATCCTCCTCAATAATCACCTATTATAACATCCACTTATACATCCTACAACTACCCATGTATCTCATGTAGACCCTTTTACAACTTTGTAGACCATGCCTCCATCATAGTAAGGTATTGTAGCCTTTTAGTTTTGATTAAATTTTGAAGGTGATAATTTTTTAGGCAAGAATCATTGATATTAGGGCCAAAAATGTTGAAAACCTATAAGGTTAAGATGATTTTTTATGCCATATATTAAAAAACTCACAAAGTATAATAGGTTGGTATGTTGCTTAGTTAAAATCCTAAAAGAGTGGCTAAGTAGTGTGTAAGAAGTGAAAACTAGAAAATGACACTTTGAGTAAAACTATGACCATTACTTCTTATTTGACTCATCATCTCAGCTCAAGGTAACTCCACCTTACTCCAAGCAATGATACTCCACTAACATCTTTGTCTTGCGATGAGACAAATTTTAGGTCCTAGAAAGTGTTAGTAGGAGATACAAAGTATAAGTTACACATATGTTGTGTAATAAGCAATAAGTATAAGACATACCAAATTTTGTATAAAATATGGTCTCATGTAGGATAGCAAAGTACATGTAATTTGAATGGCTACTTTGATCTTGAAAATGAAAGGTCATGAAGATGAAGATTCATAGTCTCTTCATAATAGTATATATTCTTTTCTCTTGTAATAGGAAAGTGTAGACTATAACATAGATTAATCAATGGAACTTTTTAATTCAACAATCTATTTTCAAATATATTCTATACGTGTATAACCTTACTTAAATTGATATCATATTCCTTGTGAATAAATGCATTATTTTCTAATGTTTAGTTTTGAATTATGTAATTGTAAATTATTCATAAATGCATAGACATTAATGGTGAATGAGAAGAAAGCTTAGCATATGATTAGGCACTATATTTAGTATTAAATCATAAAATTTAGATTATCATTGTAACTTTCATATACTACAACAATTAGCATGTTTTGATGTGTGATTCAAGGGACCATTACTAAAAACAACTCCAATAATATCCACCACCATAGATTTGATGGCAATATGTGGGTTATCACTTAATTTCTTGGAATGGAATTGATGGGCTGATATAATGATTCCTCACAAAAGTAGTTTATTGTCGATGTAAGTTGAAAATTTATTTCCCGTGCATTATCCAAATGATTGAAGTACTTATTTGTTTCTTTAATATTTCCATTGGAGATAATGTAGACTTGACCAGTTGTCATATAATTTGTCAACAACATCATTAAAAATGATATATGTGTTTCCCCTCCTTCACTATCAACAAAATCAAAATTAAATATTTTTTCATTATTTTATTTATTATTAAATTCACACATAGTAGTTTTGGTAAGGGATTTTTATTTTATTGATCAATTTTTTTTATTGGAATCAAATCTTTGATAGACACAATAACTTGTTGACGATGAAAAATTTAATGTCAATTTATCTACCTATTTGCCTATAATGAAGGTTAAGGTGGAATTATACTAGTATAATTGTATTAATCTAAGACTAAAAAATCAATTTAAGAGGTGATAAAAGACATTTTAAAAGGTTAAGTATAAAAAGTGATTTCAGAAACAATAATACTTAACTCGAGTCTAGGGAATCATTATAAAGTAAAAATATATATATTGAAATATTACAAGATACAAAAAACATCAAAATGAATCAAACTATAAAATTTAAATGAATGACACAAATTTAAATAATGATATATTGAAATTTATTTTATATTATCAATCCTATTTGATAGAGTAATGACTATTAATGAGGCAATCTCTTAGAGGATTGAATGTTCTGAATAAAAAAACCATGTTTCTCTATGTGATAAAATTCCTTTTTATGATTACTTTATTTATCCATAATATTGATTCTATTTATGATTTGAAAGAAAATGAAAAGCAGATAGAACTAAAAATATATAAGAAATAAAAGAAATAAAACCAAACAAACTATAAAAAAAGAAAACTAAGATTAAATATTAGGATTTAACAAAATTAGTTATCAACAAGATAAAAGGTTATTAGTTACTAAATTAACATAATGTTAAAGTTAAGAAAATAGAATAAGGAATCTAATTAAAGAGAAGTATAATAAGATAAAATGAAATAAAAAAGACTAATGAAAATAAACAATGAATGTGATAAAAGCCAAGAAAATAATTAAGACTACAAAAATAAACAACTAAATTAAACAAAGAAACAAGTACAAAAAATACAATATATTCTACAAAAGAAACTAAAGTAACACAAGTATCACATTAAGTGAATTTTTTATTTGATTGGGTGAAACTCAGGTTTTACATGGATCTTGGAACCAAAATGTTTAGTATGTAAATAGGAGAGACACAACAAGGAAACAAAAATAAAATATGCCACATGGGCCAACTGACAACAAGAGAATTTTTCATAAACTCCAATAAATCCACAAAACAAACTTATGATTGAACAAGAAAAGGAAAAAAAAGAACATAAATTACCCTAAAGGTTCCGTAGAACTTTCCTAATTCTCCACCATTATGATTTCACTCATGTTTATGCTCTAATTTAGCTTAGTATTGTTAGTTCTTCCCCTTGTATGAATTCTTAGGCCTTCTTCCATTCATTCCTTCTTTGCACTTAACACCTTTGCCTTGGGGACCATATTGATGCTCTTAGTTTGTTAAAAAAATTGGGTTTTTGCTTTGATATTTATGCTTAATGGGGAAGTAAATTTGATAGGGTTATCCCTATGTCTTCTTGACTTTCTTGATATAAGTGACATCCAAACCTAAAATTTGAGTGCCACCTTCTACCATTTTGGGGTTGTTCCAAACTTGATTTATCTTTTTAAATTATACTTTCATTACATTCCATTGATCCACAAGGGTGACCATTTGACATTTTAGGTTGTATAATCTAACCTAAAATGCATGCAACTTTAGCCTGTGGCTCACGAAGATCTCCCAGTCTTCTGATATCCTCCCTCTTTTTTATTTAAGTATCCCTCAAAACTTTGGTTTATTTCTCTTCTCCTCTTGAGAATGGGAAGTTTGGACCTTCCTCTTTCCTTTTATAACTTTCACATATTTTGGCTCTTGATGAGGGCTTATAGGGGTATAGGGCATGAGGGTGATGAGGAGATGGGATCACCCACACACTCTTTTGCCAAGTTTTTAGAATATTCCCCCAATCTTTTTTCCCTACTACATTTGATAATTTGGACCTTAATTCCCCTATATGATTTCCCCATATTGGTGAGGAAGAAGATGAGTCCCTAGTGAATGAGATTAGTGTTGGGCTTAGATTAAAATTCTAAGACTATATTTTCAAGGGACATAAGAAAATAATATGGAATGTTAATTCTATCACCCTTAAAATTATTTAAGAGGGAAAATATGTGGGTGAACTTACCCTCCAAGGTTAAATACTTCATAACCTACATGTAGACTTTCGACCAATTTCTAGGTAGGATTTCTCTAATTTATTACTTTTTATTAGTTTGGAAGGTGATGTTGGTCTCAAAAAAGGTCTACATTAATTCATGCTTCCTTCACTTATATTTGTAAGATTTGGTACCTCTGCACAACATGCCCATGACCTCACCTATCAACTCCTCTGATATGTCAATCCTTAAGCCTCTAAATTTCACCCTCCTCTAGGTCCATTCAAGGGAAAAATCTTTAGAGAATAATTCATATTGGACCTCAATTCTTGACATAAACTCAATAATACCAACCTTGCTATCTTACTCTAGACCTTATAGTTATTTTGGACCTCAGTGCAGGATATTGGTTCAATCCTATCCCTATCACCTTCCATTGTTTCATTCCACTTCTTAATTGGATTATGGAATGGTTTGTGAAGACTTGATGTGAGAACCAAATGGATAAAATATTCACAAATAAAATTTATATTATTTAAATGATGCCTCAAAAGATGATATTAGCTAGTCTAATACTTGTAATAAGTGTACACATCATAACACTTGATGTAATACAAGTTAGAATTAGAGATCAACCATGTTCATGCAAGTGTCTCCATCCATTGAGGGATTAATAAATTATTATGAATCATTATGGATCAAGACAGTGATATGGCGGGAGGTTATTAAGCCCATGCCAAGTGATAAGGTCTAAGTTTAAGACCCCCATGTTATCTAGGCCATCTACAAAAAAGTTTCCTTCCCGTTAAACGTGACTATCAGAAAACTCTTCGAAAGAATGAAGAATAACTTTACAATCCTCGATGACTTATTTGATGGTGAGATAAGGGTTCACCTTACCTGAAAGACCATTCAATATATTTTATTGCATCACTTAACCAATTAAATTAATCCATATCAAGCAGTCTAATCATTATCAATAAGGAAATCAACTATCTCAAATACTTCAAAAATAAATTCAAGATTATACTAAATGTATTTAGAGCCTTCTCACTTCCTTACTACTTGAATTCTATTAAAAAAACAAATTGAATCATGCTCTTTATTTTGAATAGTTTTCCTCGTAAGTAGAAATGAAAAATATAATCCAAATTTTAAATAATAACTTAATTTATTTTCTTTTTACTTCCTTCCAAGAAAAAATGGATACACAATCTTAAGTTCCAAAAATAGCTTTTATAAATATCTCAACAAATGTACGACTAGATTACTTGTATTTTACGTTTATAAATCAAGCTCTTAGTTACCCTTATTACTTCAACATCCAAGTCAATAACAAGTACAACTACTTCATTTAGCCATGATAAAATATAAATCATCAAATAAATATATAGGCCTAAGCTCAATAACTACAAGTTCCACCATTATCCCTTTTGATGAATTAAACTCCATAAAGCCTAGAGATTAGACATACAATCATTCTCATTACCTCTCATGTATATTAATAAAGGATGAAACCCATTCATTTAACCAAAATAAAATAAAGGCATCAAGTATATGTAGGTCGATCCAAACAAAGGGAAATCAACTTTTTCTTTTTCTTTAATTAGACCCAATTTGCATTAGAGTAAAAGAAAATTACCTAAAAATGAGTGATAAGGGAAACCCTAGAGAAGATCATGGGTTAAACCCTTCATCCACAAAATAAATTCCATCTATCATATCTTGAATACCTTCCTCTAAATTAAGCACCAACATCCTATTTCCAAGCATGGCCATGGGACAAATAGGCTTATCACCTTTTTTTCTCTTCTTCCATTAATTACATCCAAGTTCCAAATAAAACTAAGTGTTAAGTTTAGTTCCATTTAAAGCCAACTAAAATTTTATCTCATTAATGGATAAAACTATGTGTTTGCATGAATAATTCAAGTTTTAATTCAATCAACAACATATGATTCCATACAACCAATTAAAAATACCTATTTGACAGCATAAATGACCTGGCCACTAAATTCTTTCACCCAAAATAATGCCAATAATCATGCAAGTTGATTTAATGCATGCACGAGTGGGACAAAAATTTTACATGGATTTTCCAAATCCATGTCTTCCATGCCCTACAATGATTTATTGATATATCAACTGAATTATTTTACATTATCAAAACCCTAATTAACTAGTTACTTCCTAACATTATTCAAATATATTCCCAGGTAAATCAATTCACCATGTAACTCAAAACTTAAAAAAAACTAAAATGTACATTTGGTCAAAATCAAGCTTGAATGAAATAATTCCACCACTCTAATCTTTACACCATGTTAAATAATCAACATAAATGCTAAAGTGGGGATGTGTTCCCTTTTATCTTAGCCTAGGGTTTTTTTCATAATGGCTTGACCACTTTTATAATTAACATTTCAAACATTACCTTTACCTAGTACTTATTCTAATTCCTCTAAGGCATCAAAATGGATTTGCATATAAACCAATGTTATTACCTATGTATTTCCCCCTAGAAGTCCCAATTTTTAACGAATAGGGTTGTATTTCAATATGCAAGCAGATTAAACAACACACTAATATCTTTGTATGGTGTTGCATTTCAAATTAGACTGATTTGATTAATAGATGTTAATAGTGTGATATCCTCTTGTTATTTTCTCTATTGACTCTATCAATAAATTATTAAATGTCAATCATGTTAAGTATCCTTTCAGGTGTAAAAAAAATTAGATTAAATTATTATCACAATTGATTATACCCTTTAGGGATTACATGTGGTTCCAAATTGAGCTCAAATGCCATTAAATGATCCAATCCTACATGTCCTAAAATTATGAAGACATCAATAACGTATGCCTGTTATAAGTATCAAGATATAATTAACAATATAATTAACGTAAAATAAAATACAAGGCATGCCATTTATAGTGGTTTTATAATTTAGTATGAAGTACAACTATTCTAAGAGATAACATAATCAAGTATAATTATTATAGTAATCCATGATTAGAGTTTTCCTTTGTGAAAAATGACAAAATGTTATCAAATGTTCCACAACCAACATAAAGATAGAAACATAAAACTTCTAAAATCTAGGGATATGACTCCTCCCCATATAAAATTACATTACACCAACTCAGTCATTTATTCAAACAAGTGTTATGAATGATTATCAATCTCCCACGTAACACTTCTCTCGCTCATTTGATCCCATTAGATCAACACGTACTATATATTTATATTTTTCAGGTTAATGTTACTTCAATCTAGAACTCATACTATATCTATTTTAAGAGTCCCATTGCCTTCCACTTGTAACTTATGCTAGTTAATCACATGCCAAGGATAAACAATGTACTTTTTTAGTACTAAATTTTGGAAAAAATCATGAATTTTAGAAAGATAAGGAGGAAGTGTCAGCCTGTATGCAACTTGATTGAATTTTTTAATCACATCAAAGGGTATAAAAAATCTACAAGATAGTTTGGTTGCCTTTCCAAACTTAATTGATCTTTTGCTGGGGAGAACTCTTAAACATACTCTATCTCCAATCTAAATTTGCTTTTAGTTCACTTAAGATCAGCATAGCTATTTTTTTTATTTGAGATATTTTTTATTTTTTGTATTATAATTTACATTTACATATCATAATCATGCAAAAATTTAGGCTTAAAGGTTACTCTATTATCCAAACCATCCCAACCTAGTGGAGTTTTACATTTTTTATTCATACAAGGCCTCAAGTAGTGCCATTTTCAACAAAGATTGGTATAGTTTATTATAGGTAAATTGGTTTTATGCAGTACATACATGTGTATCAATTCCTTAGACACTTGGTTTGCCCATTGAGTCTTCCCATATGTTTGATCATGATAAGTTGTTTTAAAATTCAACTTGGTGTGAAAAGTAGTATTCAACATCTTTTAAAAATGAGATGTAAAAAACTCATATTTATTTGAAATGATTACTTCAAGTATTCCATGAATTCTTATGATCACACAGACAAATACCATCACAAGAGTGGGTGCATCATCTATTAAATTTTCATGAATAAAGTGATCCAGTTTTGTAAACTTATCAACCACACCCAAGATTTTATTATGATAGTTTAGAGAATTGGGATAACCTGATATAAATTCAATGGACACCACTACCCATTTTCTTATCGGTACATAATGTGGATATATTTTTACACTAGGTTGGTAGTTTTAAAACTTAATTTGCCAATATTCAAGACATTTTTCCACAAAATCAACAACACCATTTTTCAAACCATGCCAAAAAATAGTACAGTTACAACTCATGAACCATTTTTGTCACCATATATGGGCGCGATATGGTGCATTATGTAATTCATTAAGTAATTTCATTCTCATATTATTTTATGCAAGTACATAAATCCAGCCTTGAAACCTTAAAAGGATAGCTATATCAAAGGTAAGTTTAGGATCTTTACCTTCACTTGTCCTTCTAGCCTATTCTACTCATATTTTTAAGTAAAAATATAATTTTGGTTATTGTTCAAGGACCAAATCCTTAAATTCAGACCAACTTGGGATAGTACAGTATAGTATGCTCTTCTACTAAGGGCATTAACTACTATATTTTCATTTCCCTTATTATATTCAATGTCAAAATTGTAATCACTAATGAACTCAAACAACCTCTATTGTTTAGCATTCAAATTATCATGTGTGAATATGTGCTCAAGTCCATAATGATCTAATTTGATCAAAAACGGCTTGCCTAGTAGAATATCTCCACATTTTTAATGCATGTACTAAAGCAACAAACTCTGGGTCATGTGAAGGATAGTTAACTTCATGAGTCTTTAATTTTATTGATTTTTAAGCTACCATGTGTCCATTTTAGGATAATACACCACATATCCCTTGTTTAGATGTATCAATCTAGAATAAAAATTCACCATTTGGATCTAGAATCAATATTTTGGGTAATGTTATAAGTAACTATTTAATCCTTTGAAAGGTTGATTCACACTCAGTATTCTAAACAAAATTATTCCCTTACATTATAGTGAAATTATTAGGTTAGCTACTTTGGATAAGTTCTCAAAGAACCTCTTGTAGTACACAACTAATCCCATGAATATTCTAAATTCATGCATGTTATTCAGTGAAGACCACTCATGATGGATTTGAACTTGGAATGGTCAACAAACATGTCATACTTAGAGATAATATGCCTCAAATAATGAATATTATCTTGGAAAAATTATTACTCATACAACTTTCTAAAAAAAATTAGTTTACAAAGTATCTACTAAATTATTTTCAAATTGTGCTCATGTTTTGATATACTCCTTGAATATACCATAATGTCATAAAGAAATACAAGCACAAATTAGCCTGGGTATTCCTTAAACACATTGTTTATAAGGTTCATGAATGTAACATGTACATTAAATAGATTTAAATACAAACTATAAATTCATAATGCATGTACCTTATTCTAAAAGATGTTAAATGGATTTCTTCGTCTTTGATTCTTAGCTAATGGTACCTATATTATAGACTATTCCATGAAAACATTGTTTCACCCTTTATTTGATTAAAAATATCATCAATATGAAGCAACGGGTACTTATTTTTTATGGTAACCTCATTTATCATTCAATAGTTGATGGACAAACACAACATTCTATATTTTTTATTTATAAATAACATTGGTGTTCCCCATGGAGACACACTAGGCCTTATGAATCTCTTATTAAGTAGTTCTTGTAGTTACATTTTTTAGCTCTTTTAGGTCTATAATGTTCATTTAATAGGGTGTTTTTTTATGTTTGGGAATATCCATGAAGTATGTTGTTTTCAAAATTAAACCCTCATACTAGTGACATTATAAGAAAGTATCCTAGAAACACATTAGTGAATTCCAAAAGCAAGGGGTGATCATTTAGACTAGGTTATTCCTCCTTGGCGAACTCATTAATTTGAAATGAATACAACATAAATATATTATTTGTTGACTTTTGAAGTTGCATGACTATCACTAAATGAATATTAATGAGCCTTTACAAATATTGGGTAGAGGTGGAGCAATGGCTACCAATATGGCAAGAAAATTACATGAGAATATAGAATCAATGAGATTTTTGTAGACAATATTAGTTGCTTTTTAAGAGGATAGTAGAAGGGAATTTATCCCAAAGAATGATGTGAGTAATGTAGAATATTAATATTTAGGAGTGGAATATGTGGGACCAAAATTTGAGTAGTTGAATGAAGGAAAAAGAAAGCTTGTTAGAGATATCTCTAAAATTTGTAAAGGAACCAAGATAAAGTTCCAATAATTTCAAAAACATTGAACCCTAAGGAGATGATTACTTAGCTCATTACGATAAAGAAATATTTTAAACTCGATGAAATGGATGACCAAATAAATGTGAAAGTGGCTTAAATAAAGTTGAAATGTCATACAACCCTATGGTGGAAGGAGGTACAAATTGAAAGGAATAAAAGGGGTAAGGACAAGATTACCTATTGGGATACATGTTTTAAAAAATCAAAGAAATTTTTTTCCTACATATTATCAGTTAGACTTATTTAAAAGGCTCAAATAATTTAGGTAAAAGTACCTAAGTGTTAAGGACTACTCATAAGAGTTATATAAAATAAATTTATAGGCTTGTTATAATGATATAGACCCAAAAAAAGTGGAAAGATACATAAGTGTCTTGTGTGTAATCATTCAAGATGAGATCAAAATATTGGGATACATATAGTGGAACAATCATATTGATATACTTTAATGGAAAAATAATTATTTTGTATAAGGAAAAAAAGTGCATCAAGAGGAAAATGTAGGATCAATAGTGGTAGAGGCTAGTCATCTGATGAAGGCAATCGATAATGGATTGAGGAAGGTTATATAGCTTCAAAAGTTCCAAATCAACAAGTAAGATAAGGATCCAACTCTAAAATAAGGGGTAGCTATGAGAGATGAAGAGGGAGATCATTAAATAGAACATGTCATAGATGTGTGTAATTTTGTCATTATGCTTTTGAGTGTCCTCATGCCAAATATGATGGTGAAAGGAGGAATAAAATTATGGTGAAAGTTATATATGCAAGTGTAGAATCTGTAGCATCACCTGAGCATATGGAAAAGACTAAACAAATAAATATTTTTTAGTAAGGAGGAAATCCCTAAAGTTTGAGAAGAATGATTAGGAAACATGACAAAGAACACACATTTTCAAAACAAAGTGCATAATGAAAGGTAAGTGTTACAATGTTGTGATTGATAGTGGAATTTTATATAATTTAGTGTCCATGAAAATGGTATGTACTATGAATTTAGTATGTACACCATAATCTAAACCAAATAGAGTGTCTTGGTAATTGGAGGGTCATGATATCATTTGGAATGTTTTTTATATGGATATATAGATTGGTAGGTGTTGTGAGAAGGTTTTATGTGATTTCCTTTCAATTGATGCATGTCATATTTTGTTTGGAAGGCCATGGAAATTTTATAGTGAGATTTTGTATGATGGAAGAGATAACACCTTCAGTGTTAATAATGATGGAAAAATGTATATTTTAAGTCCCTTGAAGGGAAATGAAGATAATAATGAGCATAAAAATCATTTTTTGATGTGTTAAAAAACTTATTTTACAAGAAGAATATGAATAATTGTACAATAAATTTATTATTGATAATAATGCAAAGGGTGTATCTTAGAATAAGGTTGAGCAGTAGATTTTGTTTTCAACCTAATAATATACAAAAAATAATGAGGTTTCATCCAAGAATATGAGGTAAAATTTGAGCTTAGATAGTGGTTCATAAAAGGTTAGTGAAGGCTATAATGGGAATGATGAGGTGAGAATTTTTCGAAGGAGGATGATCTATTATTTAACAATTGGATTTAAAAATTAAAATCATCTCACATGGTGGAAATGGAGGTCATAGATTTACTCCTTAAATTGGAAGGGGAGGTTTTGGATGTACCATCTATCCCAATTTGTGATAACTATGTTCTTAAACCTTTACTTGGGGTGTATGATGTGGGAGCATCCCAACATCTTCAAATCTTATTTCACCCAAAAATATATATCAAGTTTTGTGTGCATCCAACCAAATTTTCAATGATAATATGACCTATCAAGACCTTAATAATTAAATAACACTACATAAGCCTCTTTGAATATAAAAAATAAGACAAAGAGTTCTCTATCTAATGATGAAATTATTGGTTAACACATGTTTGTGTTAACTAGTGGTTGTCAAACTACTAGGGTGATTATGTAACCACTGTGGTAGTTGCATAGTTAGAGGAAAAACCCATAAAATTTTGGTTGCTTATTTTGAGAATTTTATAAAAATAAAGGGATTCCAAGATTTACTATGTGAGGCATAAAAATCAAGGGATTTTAAAAATGCAATTTGGAGTTATAGGGAACTTTTGAGGAGAGTAGATGTGCTTGGGTAAGAGCACAAAGAATTATAAATTAGATTTCAATCCATTTATGGACTATTACATTTGTGTGATTTATTTTCTTGTGTTGTTATCAAAGAAATGAGTATGTGGTGTGTGTAAGCTTAGTATTTCCTCAATAAATGTGTTTATTTTGATTTCCAATCTCATGTTATCAGTGTCTGGATTAAAGGTTATGAGGACAAAGTTTATCTTCATTGAACCTATATCCTTAACTACATGAGGTACTTAGGTTTTGAATTTACTTCACACACAATCACGTTATTGTTGATTATCTTAAAAGGGTTGTCAAAAATTAGCCTCCCCTAGGGGAGCTAGATGTATAAATCCACTTAATACTTAGTGGTGTGGTGTATATGAATTCCATCATTTATTGGGTCCTTTACTTATCCCCTCCAAGTTGAATATTGATTCTCCCCCCTAATGAAAAATAAAAGCTTGTCTCTAATTTTTCCAAAGGTGATTTTGGCTTCTTCTAAAGATGAATGACTTTTTAAAGGCCCTAAACTATCTCCACCCTAATTACAAGAGATTTAATTTTTTGACCTTCTTGAGATCCAAGATATGATTTATTCTCTCATATTTTATATTTATTGAATTGGGACTCCTTTTTTTCTTCTATCTTCTTTCCCCTCTAGTTTTGTATCTTCTCTGCAACCTGGCTCTCTATATGATTTCCCCTAGACTTCTATAGACTAGGGGTGGATGTAAGTCAAGAAAATAAAGAGCTCAATGATTTTGTGGGTGTTACCCCATTTTGGTGAAGAGTCTAAGGCTCAAAATACAAATGTGTTTTTAATCAATCATTCATATTCAACATTGATCAATAATAATATTTACATTTCTATAGGAGATGCCCTATAGCCACTCTTTTAGAATAGATGAGTTGTTCTAACAACTCACTACTTTACACACAACCTATAATCTCTCGATATCTCTATGTGATTTGCATACCAAATCATTTAAAATAATATTTTATTATTATTATTCACCTATTTATACTCACACTAAATATAATTTCATGCTAATTTACGTCAACAGGTTCTTCCAATCACCTAAAGATGAGATATATGGATATCTCTAGATTTGAGTTGGTTTGATGATGGGATTTGTTCTTGGAAAAATATGGATGCTAGTGCTCAACCACCTTTCCTTTACATTGTTTCCACTCTTCTCATATTTTAGTGATCTCTCTTGTCCTTTCTCTTCCTCCTCTCTCTTCTTCTCTCATCTATTCATATTTATTTTTTCCCTGCTTATTTCTAAGGTTAGGGACCTAAGTGAATCCCTCAATTTATCTATCAAAAAAAATACCACCACCTAATCCATTCACCTCCTTAGATTGACCACATATAAAAACATAGCAATGCCACCTAATCCATGTCACCTCCTTATATTGACCACATATAAAAATATCTTCATAACTTAAGATATTAATTAAAGGAAATGTATTAGTACCATATATTTAATCATATCATATAAATTATACTTCAACATACAATATATCTTAGCCAATTAATTTTCTATAGTCAGTTAGACTTTAAATCCTTATATTAAATATAAGTTCAAACCTTATCTAGATATGATCAAACTTGCCCAATTATCTTAAATATGTTTCATACTTTGGAATTGAAGTTCCCTTAACTAATAAACATAAGTTCAAACCTCATTAGACATGAGCAAACTTTCCCAAATCTCTTAAATTTGTATCATACTTTGGAATTGAAGTTCCCTTAACAAGTTTAAACATAAAGGATCATAATTTTCAATTTTGAGATATATAACCATTTACAAGTCTCATTAATACATTTTAAATTAGGCAAAGGTTATATATGCTACATAAGCTATGTGTATATTCCATGTTAATCTTCACCAACATGAATCATTTACTTAATAAGGGTCATCCTCAAGTTATATGTCATAGAAAAACCATTAATTTTTTGTTTTAAGATGTATTCTAACTCTTATGACTATCATCTATGTTAGAATTAGCATACAAGATCTAATGAATCTAATAGAAATCATGAATAAAACATAAAATAGTAATAAATAATAACTGTATATCTAAGACAATAACTGAAATGAATAAATAACTCAAATATAATGGATTACTCTAATAATTCAATATTGATCAAATATAGAATACAAAAATATCCATTTCTTATATAGATCAAGGTGTGCAAGATAAAGATTAGGGAAATCACACGTGTAGTTCCACTGATATCTAACTACATGAATAGTGGATTGCAATTCAACAATAATAAGATAGGTGTCAAACTTGTGTAAATGATCAATACAAGTTAATGAATACTAGTTAAGTGATCTTATCCTATCTTACCTTGCATAGTGGCATGCAACTCCATTGTAATAAGATAAGTGTCTAAGTTGACTACTAACTAAGCAAGCTTATCCTATCTGGTGCAAATTATTAATAAATGTAATAAACTAATTACAATAATTAATTAGTGAACCAATAATAAATATAAGTAAATGAAATAAAACAAATAAATTCAACACCCCCCATAATTGAAGCTTAGGTAGGGCTATGCAGATAAGAGTCCCAACAATGTGTAACCATATTAGGTACTCTATATAAATAGATGAGGAAAGGAAAAAACCCAAAATAAAAAAACTCTCCAAAATGAAGGTCTAGGAGACCCCCCCCCCCCGCTAAATAATATATGTCCCATAAAGAGTTGATATCTTGCACCCTTAAAAGAGATCGTAAGTGAAGATACTTGCTCTTAGTGAAAGGTTTGATAAAAATATTGACAATCTACTCCTCCATAGGACAATATTGAAGATCAATGATTTTTGCATGAATCAGCTCCCTGATAAAGTGCATATGGATCTCTATGTGTTTGGTTCTCTGATCAGCTAGATTCTTCAAGATTTGGATAGTGCTCTAGTTGTCACAGTAGATGATTGATGGCTTCTGAAATGGAACTCCAAGCTTAGTGAGAATATTTTGAAGCTAAATAGCCTCAGTAGTGGTATTAATAGCACCAAAATACTCAGCCTCTATAGATGAAACATCAATAACATATTGCTTCTTATTATACTAATAAATGGGGTCAAATTCACATTGAAATCTATAACCAAAAGTGAACTTATGATCATCATAATCACCAGCCTAATTAGAATCTATATATCCCACCAAGTCTGAACCTATACCTACTGTATAGTGAATCTTATATCTGATAATGCCCTGAATGTCACTCAAAATGTGTTTCATGGCTCTCTAATGAAGCTCATATGGTGTCTACATAAATCATGAAACCATGCCAACTACATATGAAATTTTAGGCCGTGTATGAGTCAGATAGATGAGGTTACCCACAAGTTGGTGATACAATGTAGCATCAACCAAGGGAGTGGAACAATGAACCTCAAATTTAACTCCAAATAAAAAGAGAGTTAGTACAATCCTATAATCAACCATGTGAAACTGAGATAACAAGTCCATGGCATATTTGGATTGTGAAAGAGTAATCTTGGAAGACTATGTTATCTGAATCCTGAGATAATAATATAATAGGCCCATGTCAGTCATAGAAAACCTATCATGAAGTATAATCTTAACACTAATAATGATGGATCATGTGCTTCCTATAATAATGAGATCATCAACATAGAGCACCAAGTACAATAGTGAATCCTCCTACCATAGAATGTAGACATTTAGATCTCAGTGGCATCTCAAGAACCCAATTGAGAGAAGAAATGTGTCCATCTTAGAATACCAAGACCTAGGGTATTGTTTTATACCATAGAGAGACTTCTACAAGTGGCACACTAATGAAGAATCTTGGATGGACCCATGTGGTTGCTCTATATATATCTCCTCATAAAGATCCCCAAGAAGAAATGTGCTCTTTACATCTATCTAATGTACAGCCTAACCATGAGCTTCACCAATAGCTAGTATCAAATGAATGAAATTTATCTTAGAAACAGGCACAAAATTTTTTGTATAGTCAATTCCTTTCACTTGGAAAAAAACCTTTGGCCACTAAACATGCTTTATACTTATCAATATTTCCATCCAATACAAACTTAGTCTGATATATCCACCTATATCATATTAATTTTCTTCCCTTAAGAAGAGGAACAAGATCCCAAGTGTTGTTCTTAATCAATGATTCATACTCTTCTTCCATCATTGAATTCCACTCAATTATCCATGTGGCTTCCTAAAAATGTTTTGGATCAGAAGCTATGGCAATGTAGGAATGTGGAAGATCATGTTGTGACCATGTTCTCCTTCTATCTAATGGATTCCTAACAAGAGGGTCTGTATCTTCCAAAGTTTGTCTAGCCCATAAAGGAATCAATGGATGAGGAACTACAGGAAGAGGAGGAGGAACTAGAATCTGACCTGTTAAACTTGGCTAAGGAGGTATTACCTCATCATCCCTATGAGTAGATGAAACAAGAGTATTATCATCACTGTTATCTAATTCTTCCAAGGAACAAGAATGAGAAATGTTAGAAGATAAGTTTGAAGGACCTTCTTTAAACTAAAAACTTCTTTCTATAATAACCTCATGTGAATCTAGAGCAATGAGCTTATATCCCTTAACACCATCAGGATATCCCATAAATATGCAAGTCTAGATTTATTTTTCTAAAGCATGGTGGTTGTTTGAAGGTATGTGAGCCCATATCGAACGTGAGCCCATATCAAACTATCAAAGACTCTAAAATGATGCACTTTTGGATTCTTATTGCACCAAGCTTAAAGAGGTGTTATATATTTTAAAGCTTTGTGAGGAAATCTATCCTATATATATGTAGCATAATTAATCACTTCTACCTAGTACTTAGGTACTAGTGATTTTGCATGAATCATACAACTTTCCATCTCTTTGAAGAATTTGTTCTTCTTCTCTGCTACACCATTTTTATAAGGTGTGTATGAAACTAAATGCTAAAGATTAATTCCTTTAAGAGCATAGAATTGTTCAAACTTGTTGTTCATATATTCCCTCCCATTATCGGTGTGGAGGATCTTGACATATTTCCCAGATTGTTTCTCTGCTAGATCTTTGAACTCTATATATCTATCAAATACTTCACTCTTGATTTTTAAAAAATAAACCCAAGTATATTTGGAATAGTCAACAATAAATGTGAGAACATAATGGGTTTTATTAAAATATAAAGTAGGTAATGGACTCGATAAATCACTATGAATAAGTTTGAGGACTTGTGTATCCCTGCAATCCTTCCCTTTATCAAACTTATCCTTTGTATATTTTCCTAAGTCACAACCATGACATACACCCCCTAAAAATTGAATCCATGGAAGTCTTGTAACCATCTCCTACTGACTAAATTGCTATAAATAGTGGTAGTTTAGATGACTAAACTACTCATGTCATAGCTTGTTCACTGAATCAGTGTGTGAGAGCAAATCTATAGAGGAAGACTAAGGAAAAAAATGGGAGAATGAATAAAGTTGAGTTTTATTGTCCTCTTTTCCCACTACAACTAAGGCATTATCCTCTAATTTTCTAATTGATACATAATCGAGTGTGAACTCAACTTTCCTACCAGTATCAAAGTGAGTGATTTGGTAACAAAGAGAAGGTTAGTTGATAACTCTAGCACATATAAGACATCTTCAAATACACCACTATCAACATCAATTGTACCTTTTCTTATGAAATCTACCTTAGAATCATCACCTATGAGAATATGAGGCAAGGAACTTGGTTCTAATCCAAAAAATTGTTTTTGATCAAAACCCATATGGTGTGACGCACCTGAGTCAAGTACCCATGACTTAGGAGAATTTACTAGTGCAAATAGTGTTGTAGCTTTCCCTTTCCATAAATTTTAAGGAGTGGAACAATCCTTTGAATAGGATTAATTGATGTTATTCTTCTTGAGAATACCCTTAAAGACATCAATCTCTTTCTTCTCGAAATCTTGTTCACTATGAAACCCCTTTTTCAATAAGTCCAAGGAGTGTCAATATTTTTTGGTGAATCTCCTTTCTTATTAGTGTATTTATAATCTCTTTTTGAGGAAGACTTTTGTCCTTTATTCTTATCTTTCTTTGACTTATTCTGATTATTCTACTTCTTTTTACTTGAACTTGTATTTGATGTTGATGTTAAAACTTGTTTATGTTGAGGTTGACTTGAAACTAGAGCTTGCGATTTGGATGACTTGATTAGATCCATATCTATTAACTTTTCTTCTTTAGCCATTAGAATCTCAAAGAATAACTCAAAGGTGGGTATTTGATATGTTGTGCCCAATGTGAACCTATGAGTCTAAAAGCTAGAGACAAAGGATGAATATTCAGGATTTAATTTTTGTAAGGCATTAAAAATAAATTGAATATCTTTTTTATCAATTTTACATTCAGAAAGTTATGCTCTAAGATATATGACTTTAGTGATGTAATCGTGTATTGTAGTATAACTTTTAAGATCCAAACTAATGAGTTCGTTGTCAATTTAGTAACCACGAACCTTGTTTATTTTTTCAAATAATTATGCTAATTTATCCCAAGCTTATTTTGGAGTTGTACATTTGTCAAGATAGAAATTCAAATCTAAAGACATGTAAGACCGAATGCATCCAATAACTTTAGTAGTTTCAAAGAGAAAGTGTTGTAACTTTTCTGCATCAGTAGGTGGAGTAAGAAGATTTGTTATGTAAGGTGTATACCCTAGCATCATTAATGCATTCCAAATATTTTGTTTTAATATGTTATAGTTATATATTTTTAATAGTAGGAACTTAGGATTCCCCATGATGCAATTGGAAATAAACTATCACAAAGCATAAATTAAAGTACTGAACACACCACAAAACCTCTTGAATTACTTAGTTTTATCCCATTTAACAAGTATTTATTAGAACTTTATAATTGAGTTCAGTTACAAGGTTGGATTATAATTTTTCCAGTTTACAAAAAGCTCAATTAGGCCCTTTAGGCTAAAAGTACAAATAATTATGCACATCATCACAAAAATTTCTACACCAATGTGTTGTGCTCGAAAAAATATTAACTTTTTTAAAAAATAGGACCTCAATATGAGGTCATTTGTGAAAGTTATGAGCCTCTGAAGTTGTAGAAATGAGGACGAGCAAGAGCTACTATTGAAAAACCTGAATTGTATAAATTTTTTGATAAATCTAAAAAAATATGAAAGTACATCAGCAAAAAACATGAAATTTTAAGCTATTTCAGAAAATAATTCACTAAAAAATACCTCATGGTGTTCAAATGGTTGGCTCCCAAAGTTTCCCTATCAATTTTGACTGTTGATCCATGAGGCTTGCTTAATCTTTTTTTGTGCCCTGCACAGTTCATACGATCGTACTAGAGAGAAAAAAAATTATCTTCTGGGGAACTATGTCTAAATTGGACAAATTTTATATATAGATCTGTAGGTTTTAATGCCTTCCTAATGTAACTATGAGGTCTATTTTTCTCAAAAATTCTTTGACTTTAAAGTACCCATTGGATTCGAACATGGTGCTTATGAATCAAACCCTTGCCAATTTTTCCTTCTGTGCCCAATCTGGACAAAATTGTAGATGATTTTGACTATCTCGAGCACTCTAAACTCAATGGTGATCTTAGAAATTCTCCACAAAGCTCTAATTTATGTCTGTATATAAAATCAAAAAACTGATCCTATATTTGGATATTTTTCTCTTAAATATTTAACAATCTATAGATTCAAGATAGGTTTGGTACCATGTTAGAATTAGCATATGGGATCTAATAAATCTAATAGAAAACATGAATAAGAGATAAAACAATAATAGTAATAAACAATAATTGTATATTCGAGAATTACTAACTAAAATAAATAAATAACTCAATTATGATGAATTGCTCTGATAATTCAATATTGATCTGATATAGAATACATAAATAGCCATTATTTATATAGAGTAAGGCATGAAAAATAAATATCAAGAAACTCACACAACATGTGTAGTTCAATTGATATCTGACTACGTGAATAGTAGAGTGCAACTCAACAATAACAAGATAGGTGTCAAACTTGTGTAAATGATCAACATAAGTTAACTACTAGTTAAGAAATATTATCCTATCTTACCCTAAATAGTGGAATGCAACTCCATGGTAACAAGATAGGTACCCAAGTTGACTACTAGCTAAGCAAGCTTATCCTATATGGTGTAAATTATTAATGAATGTAATAAAATAATTATAATAAGTAATTAGTGCACCAATAATAAATACAAGTAAATGCAATAAATCATATAAATGCACCAAAAATATACAACATAATAAAGAATATGAAACCCTTCACATGAGATTCACACATTCGACATCCATTTCATACATTCTTTCACATGATAAGAATGCTACTACTCCATACATGATTGTAATTCAGTGTGATTTTATAGAAGTGAAAATGAGTGTGGAATATTATGCTTGTGTTTAACTCACCTTGAGATCTCTTAGGTGTTTGTATTTTAGAATAGTTATAAGGAATGTAAAAATAAAATAAAAGGAAACAAACACATACATAAAGATATATAACACAAAACTTACCCTAGAAAAAATCAATTTGAGAAAACTCCAACAAGAGCAAAGCTATGCTTCCTCACACTATGTTCTACAGTCTAGAAGGTTTTGATTTATTGGGATTACAAGGACACCAACTTATCTAGGGATCCTATAATTTTAATGATTTCTACACTCTTCATTGTATTACTTACCTCTTTATAAAGAGAGACTACTAAATGCAGCCATCTCAGTTGTGTATTTTTTAAACTCAAAGTTTCTTTGCACTTGACTGCCTTATATGCAATTTATAGAGTTCCCATTCACTCATTATTATTCCTTTACTATCAAGTGCACATATTTGAATAATATTTGGAATACACTCAACAATAATTGAATTTTTCAACAAATGAACTCTATAGGTTCATATATATGCATAAAAACATCCCTTAGGCTCATACAAGAAGCCCAAGAGTCAAAATCTAAAGCCAAAACACCTCCACATCCATTCAAATTGTTGTATAGAAAAAATTATGGCTATAATTAGCGTGAAACATTTTTAGAAATTATGAAACCGCCACTTAAGGTTTCAAATATTCCATAGTGAAAAACTATCAGGGTGATTGAAAAACTAACACATGCATAAACCAATAGTTTCAAAACCTTGAAAAGTCCTATAACTTTTGTAGGCCATAACATATGCAAATAAACTCAAAATCACATGATTTTTAGTTAAAAATCACATATTTTTTGAGATAAATCCAAACATTTAATATAAAGGTGCTTTTGGTGCTAACCATGTGTTTTTAATCCCTTACAATAGAGACTCTATTTTTTCTAGGACTTGGCATGTCACAAATACTCTTATTTGACAAACGGTTATCTAACCAACTAAGTTGAATGATTATTTTGATCCAAATTTATGATCATAATAATTTTTATCCCAAAAAATATCCATAAAAATAAGGTTAGGATTTCTTATACCTTGTTCCTTTCTAGGAAAGTGACTACCTAACTATGAAATATGTAAACCCAAGTGGATAAAGATTCTATGACTCCTTCCAATATTTTATAAATGCCATTACTACACCCTTTGGTGTTTTTTTAATCCTTGTGGTTATTCATCGTATCCCCTTTTTTGTGATTTGCATGCTCGTAAGCTAGGGTGAAGCTCTCCATGAGGAGATGCTTATACATTATCCTCCTTACTGCTCAAAATTATTTCAACAAGTGAAGAAACATATTACATTATGTATATGGATTCAAAAAAAATAACCACTTTTATAAATTACCCTTATATTAGGTCTTACAATTTAAAAATGTAACATACATGGATTGAAACATAAAATTCCATTTACAATGTTTTCCATATCTTAAAACTAAAAGTTTATATCAAAACAAATGTAGCATACATTTAAGAAAATATATTCAAAAATGGAACATGTATGTAAAAACACACATCCATGAAAAACATCAATATTATTGTGGAGTGCTACTCACTATGGACACACTTCTCACCTTGCCACTTCTTCTCCATTCATGGAAGAACCCTTGGGCTCATGAGCATGCTACAAGATGACCAAAAAAAAGACATACCAACTATTGTCTTACCAAACCCTATTTTGGAGAACCTATTGTAACCTTATTTTATGTGAATATATAGTGGTATAAGGTCATTAGACCTCTGTCTAATCTTGGAAACATTATTTAACTGATTAGGAGGTCCAAACACACTCAAAACCCCTACAAATCAACCAAAATAGGTAGTTTCAAGCCTCTTTCCTATGAATTTATCTTCACACGTGCCAAATTATTGCTCAAATAGGTTCCCAAGAGGTTTTAAAATTTCATACAAAAGCTTTTAGGATAGTTAAAGTGTATTGGATCCCCTTATAGAGTCAATTGCAATCATCAAGTTTTTTATAGGGTCTATTGGTAGTTTTTAAGGTCTTTACCTTCATAACGATTTTTCATAGAGTATAGGACCTGAGTTAAATAAAAAATGAAATGAACATGGAGTGGAAAGACATAATTAACATCCCCTAATGGTATTTTTCCCCATTCATCTTCTCCTTTGACTTCTCGTGTAAGGAAGTTGACCTTTTTGAGCTTGCAAGCCTATAGGTGCCTACTCAAGATGACAGTCTCAAGAAAAAATGTCTTCTCATGATTTTTTTTTGGTTGGAGATGGTTCCCTAAGGTCTTATTCATGATATGTGATTATTTTATATTATTTTATAATACATTTAACCCCCAAATGTCTTAAGACCTATTTTGGACCATCGTTAGGTTTCCTTGATAACTTAGCAGGTTCTAGCTGAAATGGTCCTCCAATGATCATTTCATCTCATGAACACATATGTAATCATCCTTAAAACATTCCAAAATATCTGTCACACTTATTTTAAACATTTATACCTCAATTTACACTCAAAAATTTCCATTTATCTTCAAGTCTTTACCTACAACATTGATCTTAACCTCCCCTCACTTGCTTGAAAATTGTCTTAAAGCAGATTGGTGTAGATTTGAACTTGTTGGACTTATTCTTGGGTTTTTTTTATCAAGATAAAAATCAAAATTATGCATTATAGACCTCAATTTTGGTTACATTTCTATTGCTTACCTCTTCACACGTGAAACCTTGTTCAAGAACTCTAGCTCAATGGCCCTCATAGCTTGTCACCTGCAACCTCTTGTCCATAATTACCATGGAGTGCTTGTACACCTGTTATATTCCTTATTTAGATTATTTATATTAATTAAAATGATAATAAACCAATCTCTTTTATTGGTTTCTTCAAGATTGAAATCAAAGGCATTATTGCTCTTCTAGGTCTGTATGGGCCTAATAGACCTTTTTAGAAGATTTTAGCTCAATCCAATCACCAAATAACTTAGATAAATTATCCAAGTGTATTTAAAATGTTCAAAAAATTAAAATAGTATTTAATATGAAGTTTATATCAAAAAATCAAGCAAACATAATCAATCTCCTCTTTCTAGGCCATTCTTGATTACCACCTACAAGTAGTTTTGAACACAGTCAGTTGTAGATAGAATCACAAAGTGATTTCAAGTGAAAAACTAGTTGGAAGACCTAATTACACCCCTATAACAACTTTATATTAATTTTCAATGGATTTGGTTGGTTTATCTTCCATATCCAGGTCTTGATGGAGTGCTTAGGGTTTGTGGGTAATTTACCAGTTATAACCCTAATGGCCCTTTCCTGATGATTTCTTCTCATAACGAGGAATATTGAGGACTTAAATCACTTTAAATACATTCATAAATTTTATTCACACCATGAATGAACATTCCAACCTCAAAATCAAACCAAAACTTGCATCTTCTTGCTCATTCTATTGTGTAGGCCTATAGAGTCTCTTAGACATCTCAAACTTCATTGAAACCCTACTCTTAGAGTGAATCTTCTAACTTCATATGCATATAAATTTTCCTATATTAAATGGAGACTCTAATTATATTGTTTTTAGACCTCTTCTCACATGAAAATAACACAAACTTTTAAAAGCCTTCATTTTATACCTACAGATTTGGCACAATCTAGTTGGGCATGCATGCATCAATCATTTTCTTGCCATTTCATCTCTTTTATTGCTTAGCATAAGTATAAAGAGGTTTAATAGGGGATAAAGGATATTGGATACATTTTTTATAGTCCCTTTCAATCATTTTCATGCCTACAAACACTTCACAACTCCAAGCAACCCTACCTATCATGTCAAAACTAACAAAACCATGAGATTTCATGTAAATAACAACATGTTCATTGGGAGTTTGAGTTGAGTTTGATGTTTTATAGGATATTGAAACATAAATAAATAATTTTCAACCATTTACATGCATTTACCAAGCTTATTCATGCCATTTCAAGAGCAAAATCATGATATTGGATTTTAACAGGGTTTAAGAGGCATTAAAGTTCTTAATGATTGTTCATAGAGCTCTACCCCTCAAAATTAGGAATTTTAGCATGGATTATAATGGAATAGGTTTATTCTCCTTCCCATAATATTATTTTATCTGACACTCTCTCTCTCCTCCATTAAACAACATTACAAAAATAACTCTTCTTGATTTTCTAATGACCTAATGGAGTATTTGAGTGGATTTTCACCTTGTTCTGACCTATGAACTCTTCCTGAGAATTTTTTTGAGATTGATGAGGATGGAGGAATTTTTTTAGAATATATATCACTTTTTTCCATTGTTAGCTTGTTTTGGCATGCTTCAATTCACTATGAAAACCCATAAATCTCTCTAAAATGTGCCTTTTCTTGCCATGGAACTTGTCCATGTGAACAAAAACATGTTGTATCTACATACCAGGCATCAAATGGATCTCTTCTATAACCTTAAAATGATATTATAATGTATAAAATCTCTTTTGACTACCTTGAAACCTGTCATTATGTTATTTTTGGAATTGACAATGAACAAAATAATTTCAAATGTGAGTTAACATTAGAAATGAAGTCTTAACACTTTTTGGTTGGGTGTACAGATAGCATAATATACAATATGACCTTAATCAAGTGTCACATGGTCCAAACTAACTCCTTTTCATGGTACTAACTCCTTACACTGGATGTCCTCAAGGGAGTTACAATATAATATTGCAATAAGTAATATAACAAGATAAATGAAACCTTAAAATCTAGAAAATAACCTTAAACTCATCAAAAATCTTGTAAAGACAAAAAATGTCATCTCATTATCTTTGCTTCTAGTCTACCATCAAATACATAGCACCATGTCATCTTGGATAACCATATCATCCTTCCTTTTACCATGTATCAATAATACCTTAACCTTTACAAAATAACCTTAACATTTGATAAGTTACCTTAACTTCTCCAAAGGCTTAAAAAGACTTCAATTAGACCTCATCTGAAAGATAAATGGATGCACTAATCAAGTTTTGGATGGTAGGAGTTGTATTTTGGCCTAGGAGGCCAAAATGTCAACATTTTTGGCTACTCATAGGCGTTGATTAGCCTGCTAAATAATTGATTTAGTAGCCTTATTAGTCTATTTGGATATGGATTCACTTAACACTAAGCAACAAACCTTATTTAGGACTTGAAAATTGACTGCAAGCCTTTAAAACAAGTTGAGATAATTGAAGATACCTTCCCAAACACACACAACAAACAAGAATAAACATACTTGTGTCATGAGGCACTTAGGGAAAAGAGAGAGGCAAACCACTCAGTAACATGTGCTAGAATCACTTGGATAAAGCCAAAAACTAAAATACTATATACAAGACTCAAAATACCTCCATTCTAACTAGATTAAAGCAATAACCTCTTAGGTCTTCTCCATGTGGTTGATAGATATGAAGAACAAACTATTGTTTAAACATTGTTCTTATTGAATTAGTTCCTTATCTTCTTGTCAATCTCCTTGTTTTTCTTTAAAGTGGATCAATTAAAGTAAACATATCTCCTATATAGATAAATTGATTTGGTGGTTCAATACTCACCTCATATTGCTCTTCAACATTTAGAAATCTCTCCAATGTCATCACATTTTTATTCATAGGAAAAATTACAACTTGAGCCTTTAGTGGCTATATAGAATATTGTTCTTGGCTTTATATAATATCATGAGAGATGTTGTTTTTCTTTTCAATTGTTTCAAGTTGTTCAATCTCTTCAAGGAGCTCCAAATAATGCCTCTTAGCTTGATCAGTGTCTTCTTGAGATATGCTTTGATCAACACCCACTTGGACATGCTCTCCAATATTGACAACCACCATATCAACATGTTTGAAAGGAGATGTAGGTCCATAAAGAGTCTCAATATCTTTAATGAGCTCCAAGCATTACTTCCACTATTTATTGGAGTCTTCTCTTTGGTCACTTGGAAGGAGAGTGTCATCTTTTTCAAGATTTAAAAACTAATCAAGGAGTTGATAACCAGATTTGAAAACATGAAACAAATCAATGTCAAGTGAAATGGACTCTTGGGATAACATGTTTAAAGGACTTCCTTCTCATTCTTGTATAAATTATGGTCTCCTTAAAAAATCACAAAACCTGCTTTTAGGACCTCAAATAATTCTTTCAACTACCTTTCACTTGTGTGTGGCTCATTTAGATCCTATTTTGGTTTCATATGAGCTGGTGTTGATAATTTCTCATCAGGTATGGAAAAATAACTTAATTTTTCACCCTATTGACTATATTATTGAACCTCAAAATAGCCATTGGCTCACTCAAATGAATCATTAGGAGATTCTTTAGTTAATGCAACAATCTCATAGTGAATAGTATCAACTTTTGTGATTTTAATTTCAAATTAATGTCAAACTAATTAGGGAATTCTTCTTGAAACAAATTCACCTATTAGATATTTTATTCACTCTTGAATTCTTTAATAACACCAAGTGGCAGTTCTTTAAATAAGTTAGTATCTTCTCCTTTAGGATCAACATTCTCATTGTGTCTACTATAATCCATTAGGTTTGAAAAATAATTAACTTCCTCATCATAACAATGATTTCTTTGAGTATACTCCTTTTCATCAAGAGAGTTGATGTCTCTTGCTTCAAATTTAGCCTCTTCTTCATCAAGATTATGCCAAAAATATTGATTTTCTCCCCTTTGTCCTAAATCTGATCTAGTGATATAATGAGGGCTGTCAAAGATGAACTCCTCATCACATTCACTTGAAACACTCTCTTCTTCCTCAAAATGATCTTCACTTGCCTTCCATACAATTGGTCTTCCTTCAAAAAGGGAGAGAGTGGGAGGGCAAGAAGTCCCACTTGGTGGCATAAGAATATAGGGCATTATGGGTTGCTTTAGAATTAACTTTGAGGTTGAAGAGGTGATAGTTTCATTCAAGAATTAATAAATAGGAGGAAAAGAGACTTTTGTTATGGATTCTTCCTTCTCCTTACACTCAAAAATCAACCTCTCACATTTTGATATGCCTTGATCTTCATGAACAACTCCAACTAGAGGGGTGGGTGAGGGAGTCAAGAGACTTGGAAACTTTCTTATTTTGGCTTCTACAACTTTCTCCCCCTCTTGATTTTGGATTGGCATATGAGGAGTGGGTGAAAATTTTGGAAATTTCCTTGGTTGAGGAGTTTGATGAACTTGAGGGAGAATGGGTGGAGTTTTCACAAGCATAGACTCTTTCATAGGATTGGGAGTCCTAAATCTTGGGATTTTAAATAGACTCACTTGAAGGTTCAGGGAGTTTTTATTATTTCTAGCTTGGGATTTTGGATTCAATTCCTTGTGCTTTAATGCATAGTTATTGTATTTGCTCTCTTTTAGCCTCAATTTTCCTAACTAGGAATATTTCATTACATCTCTTCCATAACCCTACCTCATGTTGGTGTATATAGGCCTGATATGCAAGCTCTTATTTATGCCTATTGTATTCTCCTCCCCTATCACTCTCCCTACATTGTATCTCAATGTCAAGTCTTATGTCCTTGAGATCCTTTTTAGGATGAGTAGAAGGAATATTACTTTTCCAAGGTTGATTGGAAGCATGAGTAGGGGTGGGAGGGAGGTAAATGTCATTATAATATGGATATCTTTTTGGTTTAGGGATACTTTAGGTGAATCTATAAATGCACCCATCTTATTTTGAAAATCAGCATGGGATGCTCCTACATGTGCTTATCAAAAATATTATATTTTCACTCCATATCTATCCTTGATGAGTGACACTCATCCATACTTTCTTATAAAAATGAGGTTATCTTTCTTCTTTCGACAATTGAACATAACAAGTAAATTGGAGGTGTTTTCATTTGCATGCTAGAGACATATTTATGCAAATAATATATCTATGAAACTAATAATAAAGGATTATAATTACCCACTTGTAATGGTGATGATAAATCCTCTATGGACTAATCCCACTTGATGGTTTCCATCTTGGATAGCTTTTCAATTAGATGCAAATCAAAATCTGATGTTTACAACTCTCCTTCTAAGGATTAACCTCTTACCATGTTTACCCCTTGGAGATTATGATGTGTGATCCTCTAGGGGTTTCTCCCTCTTCATGGAATTTTATTTATATATGTGGAATTCTTCAATTAATACCTCTTTCTTTGGATGTGTTTGAACATCTTCTTCATTTCTACCTCTTATTTTTTAGGTGTTTGAAAAAGTTCCCTCTAGATTGTAGATGCCTCTTCCTTCTTGGAATGTTCCTTGTAATTATTTGGGTGATGTTTTGGATGGATATCCAAAAATTTTTAATGCCAACAAACACTCATGTTATAATTAATCTTTCCCATTCTCCTAGACAACATGCCCTTATTCCCCCTTTCAACATTTTTATTAGAGAGTTGTCTTTACAAATTAAATCCTACTTCTTGAAGGACATAGGCTTATTTTGTATGGACTTCCTCTTCCAACACATGGATAGTAAATGGTTATTAATTCCACATAAATAATAAGGATATGTATACTAAAAAATTTATGCTACATGGCCACATTTATTACATTTGAAGAAAACAATGGAAGAATTTTTTTCCTTGCCTTCTTGGGATGCCCTTTGTGCAATCATGAGGAAGAGGTAATGTGTTACCTCATATTTTTTTATGTTCATCTTCTATTTATATATTCTTTGCATTATCTTTTTATGCTCTTCCCATTTTTTACAAGTTATCACCTTCTTAGTTCCATCTCACATTCACTCGCATGGTCATGGAATGACAATGTGCTATTTTATTCTTCATGGAGCTGTTATCCTCTTTTTTGAGAATCATTTTTGAACCTTTAAGGTGTCATAATTCTAGTTTCATCTTCATGATATACCTACCCATCCTTTTGAAAAATAAACTCATTATATTTGACAAAATAAATGATGTCATTACCTTGTATGGGTGTTTTTGTAGAGCTAGTGACTTTGGCTCTTTAGCTTTGAAATGTTTCATTGCTTCAATTTCCTTGGATTATTCTCCAACTAATTCACTAACATATCCAAAAATTTCATATTGAGGCCTTTTTCTCAACCTTTATGGTAATTGGCATTCCTCGGCCATTGATGCCTAGGCCCTTTCCATCATAACCGATATTACTTAGCAACTTAGATCAAAATCTTATAATATGCTTCTAAAATTTACCAAAGGAAGAATTTATATCTTGATGGAAAGAAATATAATATGGTTTAGGACTTAATTTTTACACCTTAGTCATAGTTTGTACATATTTGGTAGAGGACAGTCTCCTTTGAATGGTATACTCTTCTCTCTCCTTCACTCCTTCACCATCATCTTGGAACTTGTCAAAAATCTCTTCCTTGGTTTTTAACTCATGTGATAACTGTTAAATGATACCCATGAAAAATTATACATGGATCAAAAATATCTCTTGTAACTCTTGATTCTCATCTTCAAGTGTTGCCACATCTTTCATAATTCAAAGTATTCCTCTTGAATTTTCTGGTTATTATATTTAAACTCTCAAATCCTTTCTCTCTTAAAATATTTACCCATGGTTTAACTTTTGTAAAAAATAAACCATCACTTCCTTGTCAATAAAAAAACATAGAATAATATACAACACATTGTGGAAATGTGTTAGCAAACCCTTGTAAGGAAAAAAAGGAAAACTTGCTTTAGTAACAATCTGATCTATAAACTCGATGGATAATCCACACTAAGCTTCACCAACATAAATTATTTATTTAATAAGGGTGATCCTCAAGTTATATGCCATAGAAAAAATAGTCAAATATTGTTTTAATATGTATTATATATCTCATGATAATAATCTATAACATATAAAATAATATGCAACCCTTCACATGAAATCCCCATATGTTACATGCATGCCTTCATATCCTAGACATGCTAATAATATTTACATGAAAGTAATTTAATGTGCTTGTATAAAAAATAAATTTGAAGTTATTTAACCTTATGAATAAGTAATATGTTTTTTTAAATGATTTTTGAGCGCTCTTGAGCGTTTGTATGCTAGATTATTTGCAAGGAATGTAAAACATGAAATCAAAGAAAACAAACGCATCAAAAAAGAGAGATAACACAAGTTAGCCTAAAGAGCATTAATGTGATATAACTCTATCAAGAGTGAAGTTATGCTTCCTCATATCCACTATGTTTTATAGTTTACAATCATTTACCTTCTTGGACTTACAAGGGCATGAACTCCTCAAGGGATCCTATACTCGTAATGATATCTAAAAAAATTAGTGTAATATTTGCCTCTTAAAAAAGAGATACTATTGAACTCAACCATCTCATTTGTATAATTTTTTAACTCAAGGATTTTGTACTTGACTTCCTTCTATGTACTTCATAGAGTTTCCATTCATTCAATGTGCTTTTGTTGCTATAAATTGTACATCTCTGAACAATATTTGGAATACACTGAACACTAAATGAATACATCAAAAAAATTATAATTATATTAATAAATTCATTATATTAACCCTATAGGTTTATATATGTGGACAAGAACATCCTTTAGGTTTGCACAACAATCCCAAGAGTCAGAGACTGAAACCAAAATGCCTCCATGCCCCTTCAAGTTCTTGTGTGGTAAAAACCACTTTTATATGTAGGGAAAAGCTTTCGGGTTGGTTTCAAAACCATCAAGTATTTTTCAAAACTGCTATGGAAGTTACAGAATTTCCACCTACATAAATCATGGGTTTCACAACCATGAAAAATCCTCTAACTTTTGGAGGTCATAACTTTTTCATACGAACTTGAAATCACATGCCATTTTTTCTAAAATTGCATAAATTATTGAGAGGAATATAAATGTGTACTATAAAGGCAATTTTGTATGCCAACCATATGTTGTTTAATCCCTTAAAACATAAAATAACTCTTTTCAAGGACCTTGCATGTTGTGAGTACCCATGTTTGAGAGTCAATTATCTTATCGACTAAGTTGGATGACTTTATTGATCCAAATTTATGATCACCATATCAATATAATATTATTAACTTATCTTGCTAATTTTCTATTTCATGCTCTTAGAATACTTATGTACTATTAAAATTTCACAAGTTTTATACTAATTTTATTTACTTCAAAAATATTATAAACAATTCATTAGTAGTAACTAGGTTTGTTATAAAACCAAACTAATAAGATTTGAACAATAATTATTGTGAATTCTTAAGGGAACAATATCAAGCTTTGAATCTATTCATATTTAATAAGTTAATTCTAATGCATGATTCTTAATACAAGATGAACATTTCCCATATAGGAATGATTTCATCTCATAAAGTATCAAAGAATGTAATGACTAAATTAAAACAAACCTATCTAATGATTTCACTCCTAACATAATTCTATAAATATTCAATCAAATATTATCCCATATTCACAATGAATTAAAAAAAAAATCCATCTAATATAACCTTATGAAAATATGAACTCAAGTTAAAACTAATACAACCATCCTATGAGTTTATATAAATTATACAATTGTGACATAGTCATTGGATTACAAGGTCTTAGCAGGAGTCAACAATGATCCCTTATAGAATATAATCCATTTACATTTAAGATCGAATTTATTATTCATTTACATGAAAATGAACTTAAGCCTTAACACACAAAAAATATACAATTATAACTTACAAATTATATTGTCAATGTAAAAGTATCCATCTACAACAAGTTATGGTAAAAAGTGGGTTGCATGACCTCATCCATGGTGGCCATATTCCACCCAAACCATTGACTCCAATTTCATGAGTTTATCACATAAACATTTGCCAACATCAAAGCATTAGACTAAGCTATGATAACATGTTTCCCCATAGTTACTAAAGAAAACCAATACAAAAGTAAACATGCCTAACAGGTTAAGTTAATTGACCATTCAAGTCTATAAACATAATATTCTACTTCATAAGGCCGTGTCACATGAAATTAATGTGTGTGTCACTTGTATGAAGGTATGATTCACTTGTGTTTGTTTTATGAGTCACTCATATTTTCAAGTCTCTTGCAAGGACATATGAGTCATTCATGTTTTAATACAAGTCTCTTGTGTATATTTTCTTGACACTGGAAAGGACAAGTCCCTTATATGTTTACATGGCTTACTAATGATTTATGCATGATTCAATCATGAGTCAAAGTATGAGCCTCTTATATGATTACATGAATTTCTCAAATGCAATACATTTTAGGGAATTTTTTGTATTATCCAAAATTTCACACTAAAACATAATCAAATGCCTTTATACAAAGCACTATTCATTTTCAAATTATTTTTTATTATCCTTACAATACGTGCAAAGCATTCCATGAATACTACTCAACACTATTCTAAATATCATTTTAAATTCCAAGATTATTATAAAACATAATAAATACAAGAAACCTTGTGACCATTATTTCCCCAAAAAAACCTTAATATTAAGTTCTTATTGACTACAAAAGTAATTCCTATACATATTTTTCCAATTAAATCATAATATCGAGCTAAAATTTGTAGAAGACTTATAAAACACAAATCTCAACTTGTAGAAAAAGTAATAAGAGTTATAGTTATTTCATAAGACAAAGTTATTAATCTCTTCAAAAAAATAATCACAAATAGTACAAATAAAACATGTACAAAAATGTAAATTCTTGAGTCTCTAAGTTAAACTTTTCACTTAATTAAGGTCAAGGCTTTCGGTCTCATCAAATGACCCAAGAATATATACACATAAAATGAAGTCCATATCCAGCCCATGAGTAAATAAAGGATCAAAATTCAAGAAATAACAATGTTTAAACCATTTATACATGTTATAAACAAATACCTAACCATATGATATTTTCCCACATCCAAAACCTTCTTTAATTGAATGAAAAAAAATAAAAATAATTTTCCCTTTTTAAATCAAGTGATCTAGTTCATAACTGAAGGGATTATCAAATCAAACAATCTAACAGATGAGAGAGTTATAGGGATGTTACAAGCTTTGTTCTCGTAAAAAAACATCACAAAAACAAAAATAAATCTACACCTAAAGTATATAAAGAGTCTCAATCCCAAGCGAGCTAAAAAAATGAACAAAATTGATACTTATAGCCAAGAACTAACTAAATTTCATATACATAACTTCTTTGTAGTCCATGCTAAATTCATGAGTATTTTAATCTCAAAAAAAACCAATCTAACCATGTGCATGCCATATATGGCCATGTGAAATAATAACCATAAATAGGGTATAATTTTATAGCATTCAATAAAAATTCTCAATGGATAAAACAAACAAGAAAAAAATTAATTATAGCCAGCTCACATAAACTTTGGTTTTATAAATAAACTTATTAGTTAATATTCAAAGGGTTATAGTCATGATGAAAAGGAATTAATACATGCTTGAAAAAATGGCAAGCTTTGAAATTTGAACTCACCTATTTAAGTAACAAAAATTTTCAAAAAGAAAAATCTTAGTCATTCATAAATAACCACTTCCCTTATTTTAGTTTTTTTTTTATCATGTCCTCTTGTGAATCCCTATGAATGCCAAACATACAAAATAAATAGGCCAAGATCCAAGTAAGCAACAATAGTCCATTCCGCCTCTTCTATAAGATGTGGTAGTAGGTTTAATCCCTCTTCAATGCACCCACCAAAAATGGTGAATAAAAATTTCATGACTTAATTAAAGTTTCCACAAACTTCTCATAGCCAAAGTCATGTAGAGAATAAAAACTCCCATGCTTCTTATTTCAAAACCTTTAGTCTTACTTCTCCACTTTCATCATGTAAAAACCAAAAAATCCATGCTTTGAAACACTATGTAGTCATTCAAAAGATTAGTTCAAACACCTAATGAGTGGTGTTTTACCATGGTTCAAATGACAATGGTAAGTTTTAGCCCACAAATTAAATTTTTAATTGAATGATATTAAATCCAAATTGTCCCCTATGTCTTTTGACAATATTTTATGGCAATTTTTTTCCAAATTGGGTTTTGAAAACTTTATTAAATGCAAATTCTAAGTTTAAATCTAAGCATAATAAAAATCGATGCTAAGGCCCATAGTGGTTTGTAAACCACTTTATAAATTTTAATAAAAACTAAGGTCCAAAATATAGTAACATGTTTCCTACACAATGTAATGCCTCCATCAAATAACACAAGCATAATAGTTTTAAAATTGAATGTAACCAAGTTAACCACAAAGAAAAAGTGTGACTGAGTAGTAGCAATAAATTTACTCTATCATCAAATGAAAACAAGGTTAACAATACAAACCAAGATGACCTGAGGCAAACCCAAGACTACATAATTATAATCAATTTCAAATATTTGATAAATGAAAATTTTATGGGATTCTCTTATAAAGTACACATTCTATGCCATTCAATGTCACCCACATCCATTACTAGTGTTTATAACATGTTTTTACACACACACACACACACACACATAAAACTTAAAAAATATAACAATAGCATATGTCAAGAAAAATATACACAAAAACATAGTAACAAATATTATATATATAAAACAATAATGTTTAAACATAACTAAATGTACCAACATTTTTCCATAATTAAAATTATAATTTGGTATTCAACCATGATAATGAAATATCTCATAATCAATGTATCTTGAAAGTAATAATGAAAGTAAATCAATGTCTCAAAGTCATAGTATGTTTTTTATATAAAAAAGTGGATATTGAAAACCTCCCTTATAAATATGCATTGACTCAATGCTCAATAAAATATATTAGGATTATTGTTACACATGATACTTTTATCTTCCCATATAGCACTTCTTTCGCTTAGTTAATCCTATTTTACCAACACTTGCACAATATTTATTTTTCATAAATTAATGTTGTGTTGGTCCAAAATCTCTAGTGGTTACAACTACATAAATTTAACCTTTAAGCCCTTGACTATACATTTTTGTTCATAACGGTCCTCCTTAGAATTCTAGTAACCACCAACATGTCTTTTTTGTTAAAATGGGATATTATTTTCTCCAATGGCCAAGCTGTTATTTTAAAGGGGTTTCTTGAAAATTCTAAGTTTTAAAACTCCCTTTATTATGATCACTTTTCTTTAATCCATTATAATTCATAAAATTACATTGTAGAGACACTTTAACTTTGAATTATTGTCTTACCTTAAGGCAATATTTATGTTTCTCTTTTACCTTGTAGGTATATCCTGCAATTATAGTCAAATTAATGAGTTTGGTCATGTTCATATCATGTATGATGAATTCATAAAGACCCAACTTTGAATTCATTACCTTAGTCTATTTATCACACATGTAAGAGAGTAGTGAACTTGGCTTCATACTCAACCACATAAGTGGTTCCTTGTTACAAAATTTAGAACTGACCCCTTTTCCTTTCATGGTGAGTTGTAGACTAAATATTTCTCATGAAACTTCTCTTCAAAATTTTCCAAGGAAATGTTTCCAAAAGATACCACTTTTGAGAACTAAGATTTTCCCACCATAAAGAAGTTTTCAACTAATTGGAAGATTCTTATGCATGTTATTTCATTGGAGCTCATCTATTGAAATCCAAAATACTTCTAAGATTGATGAAATAGAAATTATTTTCACCATCCAATATGAAATGATGGAAATAATTATAATTACACACACACACACACACACACACACACACACACACACCAAAGTTCTATAATGTTCTATTAAACTTGGATCTTGTACCGAGTGTAATGTCCTCAAATTTTGAAAAAAAAATTGAAATGTATCTGCTAAGCATAAATATCCAACAACATTATTGTTGAATCCTTTCCCACAATTAGTTGATATTTTACTTTGTATGAAATTTTAAGATCAAAAAATTTTAATATACCTGGAAAATATCAAAATAGTGGGGTTTTGAATACCCTTGTCACACTTAACATGCAATGATCCCACATTCATAAGTCTTAAGACTCAATAGTTTATTGATTCAATAGATTGTAACATGCTTTATAATAACATTTGGTCAATGTCACCTCCTTATGTTGACCATTTATGAATATATCTACACAATTTAAGAGATTAATTTAAGGTGATGGCTTATTTCCATCTGTTTAATCTTGTCATAGAAAGCATACTTCAATAAACAATAGATTTTAGCCATTAAGTTTTTTGGACTTCAAATCCTTATGCTAAATATAAGTTTAAAATTCATTCAAACATGAGAAAGCTTTCAAAAAAACTCTTAAATCCATATATACTTTAGATAAAAAATTCCCTTAACAAGTTCAGACACATAACATGACAAGGTTCAACATTGAGTTGTAAAACCATTTACAAGTTTCATTACTACATTTGAACTCAAGCAAAGTTCCATATCAATCCAATATTAGTCACTTGGCTTTATAGTTTTCAATTTCATGTTATTATCATACTAAGGTACTCTTCATTTTTCACATTTTTTATATTAACTACATTTACTTCAAAAATCATGTAAACAATTCCTTAATAGTAACTTGGTTTGTTATAAATTTGAACTAGTAAGATGATGTAGACACATAAATTAACATATAAGTTGACCGCCATTTCTTCACTTTTATGAAAACAACCCTTACCTCTTAAGAAAATTTTGATTATGAATATCCATATCCAACATTCTAAAAAAGCTAAACTCACTTTTAATCCACACTTCTAGTTTATTTATCTTAGCTCTTTAAATAAGCATGTTCCTTTAGGACTATCCTGCTCCCTGATAATGGCATCCTCCTACTAGATAATTACTATTTTCTCCAATTAAAACTCACCAAATGGCTGCCCCACATGTTTCACAAGACCCATCTAAAATAATTCTAAAATGATCATTATAAAGCCACATTTTCAAGCCATTATTCAGTAGAGACTCATATGATTGAAAATCACATATTTTATCCAATTTAGAATCCACATAGGCCTAGTAGCCTTGAGCAAAGTTTGAACACACCTCCAAGGTTGTAGGTCATTATTGAAGCATCTAATCACAACATTATACCATCATTTATAATTTTGCATCAGTCTTTACACACACTATCATAGCATGGGGGAACTACATGGATTTTGATCCCTCTTCAAAGTATTGGTATGTAAGCAGCATCAAATAAAAAGGGTGTTGAGCTCAAGCATAAATTTAACTACTAACCCCTTTTTACCTTACAATTACATTCATCCTCTTGTGTCATTAAGTTAGGGTTTTGGTGAATAATGAGGTATACAGTAGTTTCTATAAAAAATCAAGAGCTCTTACATAGTCAAACTAGACACAAATGTGCAATTGAACCTATCATATTAGTCACAAAGATCAAACCCTCATAGGATGCTAACATGCCCTAAGAACACTAGTATATTGCACCCCTGTCCAATTCTAGTGGTCTTGTCCCAAATCTAAGTGAAGTCTTGTTCCTAATTCACAACATCATCAAACAATCACATAGTCATTATTACAATCGTACTGATAGTCATGTGGACCTAATTTCTAACTAAGTTGCATTTCTTTGTTATTTTCTACTTTTAGAATTTTCTAAATTTATCAAGTTTCAATTCAATTTGTGTCATTTATTGCATATTTGTAATATTCTAATTCTACTTAGTAGTTTGTCTAATTAGGATTAATTCACACTTAATCCACAAATTTGATGAAACATATTGGTGAACCAATTTATTTTTTAACATACAAAAACCCTAGTTACCTTAGGATTCTCCTTCTTTCATTTTAGCACTCCCATTCAAGTTTTGAGCTACTCATTTTCTTAAAAATCATGATTATATATATATATATATATATATATATATATATATATATATATATATATATATATATATATATATATATATATATATATATATATATATATATATATATATATATATATATATATATATTTCTTAGTTCAAAGCTTCTTTATTTCATTTGCATGTATCTTACCATTAATCTGAAAAATATTTAAGTTGTATGTAAATAAATAGATGCATAATGTAAAAGAAAAGCTAAGATCCAAAATTAATTAAGAGCTTGATAATGAACAATTATAAAATGATTATTGTTGCATGGCCCAGTTTGAATTACCACATGTTACCACTAGAAGGTAGAGGGATTGAATGCTTCCTTTTGTTCCTCCTACCCTTAGATCTCAAAACTACCTTAGCTCATATTCCACCTCTATTATTCACCCTAGGATTATAGTAAATCTTGTGGTCTGGGCTATAGTTACTAGACGAAGTTGGGTGCCTCATCAAGTAAGACAAGAGGAAAAAACTCAAGAAATTCCTCCTCCTCCCCAGTGTAATCTAATGGGACCAGTTAATCAATATAAAGTGTATGATATTATTGATTAGTTAAGGTATATGCCAGCAAAGATTTATATGTTAGAATTACTTCATAAAGCTACAATTTCTAAGGACATTTTACATATAAGCATTAAATAAGACACCTATGCCTTATGACATAGAGCCTTCTTATTTTGTATCTGTTATAAATACTTTGAAGGATATTGAGGATAATGATAATTAACCATTTAGATTGTATCATTTATCCACCACTGAGATTCAATTACCATCAAAGGCACATAAATCTACTATAATGCCACCACCATAAATTATACTTATAGAATAGATGCATACATATGAGTTCGGGGAATCTAGTGCATAGTGTCCACAGTTATAGGCTATAAGTATTTTAACTCCACCATTATCACCTAAAAAGGTAGACCAAGAAGATGATGTAAAGGAATTATCTTTACTAATTAGTTCATAGGATCCAAACATCATGTTTATAAAGGATTTTGATGATGATTCTGATACTATTGATGATGATAAAAATGTAACTATTTATGTGGTTTGAGTTTTACACCAGTTGGCCTAGGAGAATATAAAGATTATTCAAAATCAATAATTCATAGAAACATAGATACATGAACAACTATGCTTTTAAATGTGGATAAAGGCAAGAGTATTTAATGAAATATAGATATTACACAAAAAAGCATTCTATTAGGTGTACCATGGACTAACATCTTTGTCAAATGTAGTATTTTTAGAGAGAAAGAGGCATAATATATGTACCAATGCATTACATTTATAGATAGAGCGCCATTCATATATTTAGTCAATAATTTTGAGATCATGGATAGAGAACCAATTATTATAATACAAACTAATAGTGCACATGATAGACCACATGTTATGTTATATATGTTACTTGATAGGGAATTAATTGTCTTGCCAACAGTAAGGCATAGATCTACTAATAGATTATCTAGTCAAGAAGGCAAGCCCTTTTATAATTTTCATAAATTCATAGGGCATGTTGCTAATATTTGTTTAGCATTATAGTATAAAATTCAAAAACATAAGGATAAAGTTATTATTTGGATTATGCATCCCATTCCACAACCTTATAGGGATTACAATCAGCATCAAATAAAAATAAATTACAAGCATTGTAGAATTAATCCTTTGCCTATTTAGGATTTTATTGAAAATGAATATAGACAACATGTGTAAATAAATGAGCACACAGAGCCAAACATATGCACACTTGCATTCCTTTAGCACATAGATCATGATCAAGATGAATTTCAAAAATTTATGTATTACAAAGATTTAATAGGACACATTATAATACCAGTTGCATGTGGTCACAAAGTGGTGGACACATTACTTTTTGTTATGCAAATAAGAACTCGGATACATGCCACATTGGGTCAATGATGGTTGCAATAAATGAAAGCTAAAATTGATAAATTACAATGTTATCTTACATTCAAATCCGAGGATAACATAATTTGTATTATTATCCTCAAATTTGAATTCTTCATGATGACCTATTGATGAAAATTGTAGATTCGTAAATGCTAAGCAGACCTCAAATTTAATTTATCCAAAGACCACACATAAGGCTTCCTACATGATATAGTAATATGTTATACACATTCATAGGAATTAGAACAATACAAAGACAATGCTACAATCATAGATCATGAATGGTATGATGATCAAAATGATAATGATTTATGGGATTTAATAATATTCAATATCCAAAAGTTGACAATATTCCACTAGGTCCATCGTTTGATTATCGACATCCTTTGGATGTGTTATTGATTTTTAGACTATAATGTTTTGTACATTTAAAAAATACAAAAAAATAGAATATTCCAAAAAAATCTAAAAATCAAGACCTAAGCATATTTTGTGTAGTTTATTTATATCAGTTGATTCATACTTAGTATATGTGGTATTTCTTGATATTCAATTTTTTGTCAAATATGCTTCACAAGTGTACTTGAGTGAGTTTGAGAACATACAGGGTGTCATTTCTAGTATATAGTTGTAGGTGGTGATATTGTCTAAGCCCCAAAAATTTTACATGGACAAAATTGCTCTATCCTATATATTAATGCACTACACTCTTGTTTGATTCCACTGGATTTGTCTCAATGAACACATGATCTACTTTGATAGATTCAAATTGGTCAAGGGCCTTCTAAAATTTGCATATATCATAAAAAGTTCACTGGGGGCATCCACTTACACAAGTTTTATCATTATATGATTATTCTTGTTATTCATACTTCAGTACATTATATTACATGATTATTTGCTCACTTACTTTCATAATGATAAATTATTGGATTTCTAAATTTTTAAATATTGTAGTGTTAAAAGTTGTTAATGTTGATCAATTTTACTTATTCATGCATGTTTTTCATTTTTTCTTCATGATTTGTGTGTATTCATCTTGTTTTGATTATGGGCATTAAAACATGTCATTAATTGTGGCTCTAAGCCTTGTTGTGTTCTTCTATGTGTGTCAATGATATTTGATCATGTCCCTTTTATGTTTCCCCTTGGCCTTTTTATGTGCTTTGTGTGTGCTCTTTGTGTACATGTGTCATGGCCATGACACATGTTTGTTAAGTCACTCAATTTTCAATGCTATGATGGATATAATGCATCTTCCTAGTTTTTGGATGCCATGATGGACATCATGCATAATCCCTAATTTTTTCTATTCAATTTCACATACTCAATATATGATCATTCTTCATTATGTTTCGCATTGATAAAATATATCTAGATAAGACACTATGTATGCTTAGTTGTACATACATCTTACATTTCTACATTGCTCAATTTAATTATGACGATGTCATAATCTCCAATGTTATCATTATTATTTCAGATTTCAATCTTTTCATAACATCATTTACATAAATTTCTTAATTTAAGTTAAGTTATTGTGTAGGCTTCACAACTCACCTCAAAATAGGGGGCCAATACAATGACTTGTCTTAGAAACTAAGTTGAAAAAACATATTTCACAGACTAAAAACTACAAATGATATTCAGTTGATCACAATACCTACCCAAAAATCAATCAAAAAGCAATTTTATACAATGTTTCATTTGGACAAGGGTGTAGGCCAATTGTATCCAAAACACTGTGTTATTGTCCTAATAGGTAAAAAATAGTGATTTCAAAAATTTCTCAGGATCACAAGTAGTTACAGGACAATGTGTAATAGGTACTTAGAATTATTTTAGGAAAATACTCAACTTTATCTTAGATTTTACTCAGAATGGGGGCTTCATGCACAACATGTGTTCTAGAGTTTTGCATAAATGTTTAATCAAAAAATCACATGATATTAATTAGTTTTAAAATCTATATACACCCACATATCAGATTGAAAGAATATACGCAGCACATGAACACCTCCTTGTTTAGTTTTGCATCAGTTTCATAGAAAGAATGATAATTCATGTCATTCTCTATCTTGTATACATCAGACTCATTTTATGTTTATTATTGCACTGATTTTGCATCAAAAATGAATCTTATTCCATTTACAGTGGTTGATTCACCTTTTTGAACTAATTTTGAATCGATTTTGCATCAAAATGATCTATTAAAATTCATACAAGGATTTCAAGTTACTCTACTACTTTGGGTATGCAATGATGGAGTCAAGAACACCTTGAATTCTTAAACACTCTCTCCTATCAATGAGGATTGGGACATACATAGTCCAATCCAAGTGTTTCAATAAAGAAAAAAATATCTAAGGATCCTACCCTCTACAGTCCCCAATTTTCCACCAAAAATCATAATAATTTGTGTACCCAATCAACTGTATTCATTCCTTTTTACTTGATCTATAATTTTTATTATATTTACTTTCATATTTTTATCTTAAGTGAGAATTGGTTTATACATGTTTCATTGCAAGTTTTCATGAAGCACGATTTAGCGTGTGACCTACATTCAAGACTATTCTCCATAGATAAGTTCAAGTATATTTCTTTTACTTTTACTCTAGTACTTTCACCTTGCTGCATTACTAGAATAAAAGGGGGGCACATGTAGACACACAAATTAAAATTTATTTATAAAATAATATACTCATGACCACTCCTTATACAGTTCAAACCTAATTCCATGGTCCTTAATTGCTCTTGTTTCACTTTTTATATGTATGACCCTTACCTTTTAAGTAAATTTTGATTCTGAATATCCCTATTCAACATCTTAAACAACCTAAACACACTTTCAAATTTATCCACACTTCCAGTTTAGTTGTCTCTACTCTTCAAATAAGGCCACTCCCTTTGGTCTTTCTCCCTCCCCAGTACTGTCCAATTCTACTAATTGCATCCTTCTACCAAATAACAATTATTTACTCAAATTCAAACTCAACAAATGGATCTACCCACACATTTTTCGAGCACCATCTAATTGATTTCTGAAATTATCACTATAAAGCCATAATTCACTATAGGTTCATATGATTGAAAAACACTAAAAGATCTAACTGCACATTGAGAGAAAATCACCTACTTTTTCTAATTCAGAGTCCACACAACCCTAGTAGCCCTGAAATAAGTCTAAAAATATCTCCACGATCGCAGGGCATTGTTGAAGCATCTAATCACACTAGGATTGCACTAACATTTAGCATTTTTCACCAGTTCATTACACATACCACTGTCGCATGGGAGAACTATATAGATTTTGATCCCTCTTTAGAGTATTGGTATGTAGGCATCACTCAACACACAGGGTGTTGAAGTCAAGCACAAATTCAACCACTAACCCCTTTTTACCCCATGATTGCATTCATCCTCTTGTGTCATTGAGCTAGGGCTTTAGTGAAGAAAAAGTATATAGTCGCTTACGTAATAGAGTGAGAGTTTTCACATAGTCGAATAGGACATATAGGGGCAAGTGAATATGCCATATCAATCATAGACATCAAACCCTTAAAAAATGTCGACACACCCTAAAAAAACCATTGTACCGTGCCCATGTCTAATTCCAATGGCCTTGTCCTAGATCTGAGTGAAGCCTTATTTGTGATTCATAACGTCATCACATAGTCACATGGTTATTTTTACAATTGTACTTACAGTCTTGCATGTTCAATTTATAACTAAATTGTATTTCTTTAATATTTTCTCATTTTAACATATTTTTTAATTTAGCAAGTTCCAAATTAATTTGTAACATTTATTGTATATTTTTAGCATTCTGATTCTACTCAACAATTTGTCTAATTAAAATTAAATCATACTTAATTCCTAAAATTTATTAAATAAATATTAACAATAATTTATTTACATTCATTTTTTAAAAAATCAAGGTTTTAATCTCTTCATATTTAACAAAGTAATGACAATACACTAATTATCAATATAAAATTAAAAATTATAATATATACATAATTTCATCTTACAAAATATCAAAAAAATATAAAAATTACCTTTAAACTAAATTATCCAACAATTAAACTCCCAACATAATTTTTAAATATTCAATCACATAATAACCTATTTCCACATTAAATATTAAAAATAAATCCAAGTAATATAATCTTATGATGATATCAATTGAATTTTCAACTAAAACTACTATCTTATAATCTTAGAATTTTCAACTAAGACAACTATCTTATAATCTTATAGAAATTATGGTAGAGTAACATAATAATTGATAGCAAATGTCAATAATGCTTCCTTACACAATCAAGTCATTTGCATATAACATCTCATTTCTCATTCATATCCATGAAACTGAACTTGAGGCTTAATAGAAAACTTATTCAACTTGAACTTGCAAGTATACTATTTGTTGTGAATTTATAGGTTTTCATTTACAACAAATCATGGTAAGGAGTAAGTTAAGATAACCTTATTCATAGTGGCTAAATTCCTCCCCAATCGTTTATTCCAACTTCATGAAGTAAAAAGGGGGTTAGATGGCTCCATTCATAATGGCTAAATTCCTCCCCAACCATTTATTCCAACTTCATTAAGTCATCAAACACTCATCTACAAGCATAAAAAGTTTAGAATTAACTACAACCACCTGTTCCCCCACAATCATGCAAGAAAACCGAGACACAAATAAACAAGCCTAAAACATATTTGAATACTTTTTAGCCAAATCACTATTCATTATCAAACACACTTTAAATTTCCAAACAAGATGTACAAAGCAACACATATGCAAAACCTTTCATGTGTGCTATTCAACACTATTCGAAATTTCCTTTTTAAATCCAAGCACTATTCCAAAATATAAGAAATACAAGAAACATCCATGCTATGTTTTTCTTTAAAAAACACTTTATCATTATATTTTTTTCTTTACTCAAAAACCAGTCCCTTCCCGAAAAATCCACTTAAATCATAAGACCCATTTATAAATTAAAGAAGAAAATTAAAGCATAAATTTCAGCTAGTTGTAAGTTTGTCACAAGATTGATAACTTTAAAAAAATAATAATAATATAAAATGGAGTTTATAATTTAAAACATGTACAAGATTTTATATATATATATATATATATATATAATCTTGTAAATAAATAGGGTTATAAGTGTAATTTATCATGTAATGGAGGTTGATATCTTTAATTTCACAAAATCATTCAAGAATATATATATATATATATATATATATATATATATATATATATATATACAATGTAAATTTATAGACAGGTTTCGAGTGAATTTACAATGTTAAGTAAGTATACATTTAAATCAGTGAACTGTTTTTGACTAAGCAGTCACGAGTAAGCATATATCTAAATCAATGAACTCTTTTGGCTAAGCAACCACGAGTAGATGGATATAAACAACCACCGTACTCACCAATCCGATTACAATTCTTTCAATTAAATTTTTATTTTTAAATCAAAAAATATAATTCATAATTGAAAAAATTATCAAAACATAAATTTTTATCTTAAAAAATAATGTGAAAGTTGTAAATTTGTTACAATATTGAATGCTCGTCAAAAATCTCACAAAAATCATAAATCCCTGCCTGCAGTTTGTAAAAAGTCTCAACTCCAAGAGAGCTAAACAAATGAACAAAGTGAAGGATTACAACCTTAACAAGTAATCAAAGATAATATATATAACAGCCACATAGTCTGCACTTTTTTAATGAATACAATAAGCTCAAACAAAACTATTATAACCACACAGATTATATAGGGTCGTGTAAAACAAGAACCATAACTAAATTATAATTTACTAGATCCTAAGAAAATCCCTCAATTCGATAAAACAAATGAAACAAATGAGAAAAAATATCAGAATTTCAATCGTAACCAGCTCACAACAACTTGAGTATTTAAAAACCACCTATAAGTTTATATTTTAAGGGTTGCAGTCATGATAGAAAAGAATAAATACATCCCCAAATAAATGGCAGATTTGTAAGCTGTACTCGCTTGTCCAAGCAACATACAATCTCAAACTGATTGCCTCAGTCGACCTAAAATACCCACTTCCCCCCTCCTTTCATTTTTATTTTTATCATGTCCTCTTGCATACCCCATGAATGCTAAACATACAAAATAAATAGGCCAATCTTTAAGTGGCAAGAACATTTCATTCAGGGCTTTTTAAGATGTGGTAATAGGTTTAACTTTTTTTCAATGCATTAATTAAGAGTGGGATTCCCTGTTGGGAGTTATTGCTTTCATAAAAATGGGAAATAAAGTTTTATGATTTTTTAAAAATTTGATTATTCAAAAAAATCTTCCCAAATTTTTTAAGAGTGATTATATTCGAGACTCATTTTTCAATTGAAAAAAGCATTAAAAGAAACAAAATCTATTTCACTTAAAAAATTCAACCTTTCTTCTTTCACATGACAATATCTATATAAAATTACCTTCAAAAATTTCTCAACTATAAAACCTTAAATAAAAATAAACTCCTATAATTTTTCAATTATCCTTATTTAAAATCAATTAAATAACCTCAATATATAACTGCTATCTACAAATAGAAAAAAAAAAATCCAAAACTTCATTAAATTTTAAAAACATTCCTCACATTTATAGCCATAATGAGAATATAACCTTCCAATCTTCTTTCTTCAAAACCCTAACTCTCACTTCTTAACTTTTATCTTTCAAAAACATAAAATGCCATGATTCCGAACCCAATGTATTCTTTCAAAATATTAAGTCAAACCCCTAATAAGTGGGGCTTGACCATAGTAACTCTTAACTTACTAATTAATTTTTTCATTGAGTGACAATGAATCCCATTGTTCACTATGTATGTAGATCATACTTCATGGCAAGTTTTCCCTAGAGTTGGTTTTTAAAAAATTATTAAATACGAATTCTAGCTTAAAATTTGAGCACAATAAAAATCAAAGCCAATACTTTGGTGGTTCATAAATTACATTATAAATTCTAAAAAATTAAATGTTTAAAAATATATTAAGATGTTTTTTTAAGGAATATAATATTTTAATCAAATAATATAAGTATAACAGTTTTAAAATCGAATACCATCAAGTTAACAATAAAGAAAATTTGCGATTAAAATGTAACAAGAAAAATAAATTTATATGTACATCAAATTGATAATGTATGCAACGTAAAGTCACTCTTTCATCAAATTAAAACAATTTCAACAATGTAAACCAAGGAGACCTAAGGTGAACTCAAGACTAGAATGTTGATGCAGGTTGTAACCTACCTAATAGGCTAATTGGGAAAAAAATTATTCATTTTAAAATTGTAGAATGTAACCTAGAGCACAAATTATAGGTATTAAGTTTTTTAGGTAATCACATGATGGAATAGCATTCAAGTGAAGTGGTTGTACTTATGAAGATTCTTCTTGCTAATAAATTAGCCCTATCTAATAGTCAAATAAATTATTTTAAAATGGATATTCAAAATATCATTATTGTACAATATATAGTTTTATTAAAAGAAACATAAAAAAATAAAGAAGGGTAAGGAAGAAGAGAAAATTCTCTAAGCTAGTAGAGATATCTTCCCAAACAAATTAGTTTTTAAAATTCATTGTATAATATAAATTAATGTTCAATTAACTTTAATTATTAATCAAATTTATATGAACACGATAAAGAGTTTAAGGGAAATTTATTACAAATATTTCTCGTAACATTCACTTGACATAATTTTTATCTATGATAAATTGTGTGACTGCACGTCTATTCACAAATCAAGATTGTAATAGAAGTTTCAGTCACAAAAATAGTCAAACTAGTTATTACTCAATTTAATTAATATATAATTCACACAAGAATCTCATAAACTAATCATTCTAATTTAATATCTAATACATTACTCAGAAATTCAGAAAATTTAACAAACGATAAGACTCACTAAACTTTCTAAATAATATCGAGATTCTATTGCAAAAATATTCCCCCCTTGAGAGGTAAATACAAGGCTTATAAATAAGTTTAGATGGGCACCACCACAACTGAAAATAAAGCTACATGCAAAACTAAAACAACTTTTCTTAACTTAAAAAAAGCTACAACATGCCAAAATTTGCAATGGTTTTATTAAAGCAATACAAAGCCAAAAATAACTTTTCCACCTTAGATCACTTCAAATTTTTTGGAGTTTTAGAAGAGTTGGCCTATCAATTCTGAAAACCAATTGTGCATACCTGATAGTCTTCATCTATTATTGGTGTTCTAATCAAGGACTCAATTTTTGCCAACAATGTTGCATGGTTTTCCAATGGGGTGTGTATATTTCCCTTCATTACAGTAGCATGTTTAATTTTTTCCTTGGCATAGGTAACTAGATTGATAACTTCAGTATATCCCCCATGGTTGGCCTCCAAAACCTTCCCCTTGAAATCTATCAATAATTTAACCAACTTGGGAGTAAATTTTACAAGGGAGAATTATGCCAACTTCCTAGAACAATTCCAAAATCTTGTCTATTACATTGTCAATAGAATTGTTGAATATATTCATATTGTTTAACCATTCCTGTAAATATCTCTTCATGTGCATTGCAAAGCTTTGGCATAAACCAATATCAAACAATGTCATCATTTTTAAATGAGGAATAATATTTGTATTTATTACTTGGCTTAAATTTCCAAGCTTAACTTTTAGTTGAGCAATGTGCTCTTGATGCAATTTGACCTTCTGCTACTAGGGAGCACTCTTACTCTTTGCTTGGCAATTATCAATCAATAGTGCATACAATGATTCCAAGGTTTTTTCTACTTCATCAATAATGTTCTCAAGGACTGCAACCTTGTTTTTTGTTTCTATCCTTTGCATATTTCTTCATTTATTAAACAAATTTATTTTCCAATTCCCTTATGGTCACCACTAATGACTTAGCGCCTTTTGTAAATTCATCTTGCTCACCTAGTTTGGCTTTTTTTTTCCTTGTCCAAGTAAATAGTTTTTCTCTAGTATCATATAGTGTATGAGTCTCACCTTTTGTTATCTTTCTTTTTGTAACTCTTTTGAGTTTCCTATGTCTTGTTCAAACTCTACCTTAACCTTAGGATCCTCGATTATAATCATCTCCTTCCTCTTGGCTTTGGTGAGATAAATTTTCTCAATCCAATTTTCATCTTCTTGGGATATGGCAACAGTATAAGTTACGGGTAGTGTGGCCAATGTGGATGATGATGTATAAATTGGAGTGGACATTAGAATAGTAACATTAGGGTCAACAAGAATGAAGGTTGTGCATGTGGTGAATGTGGGGGTTTGACTAGTAATGGTAAGAATGGGAGATAAAATTAGAGGATTAGTGGTAACTAGTGTTGGAGTAGTGGATTGTTTGGCTCAAAGATAAGCAAAAGAGTATTTATCCAACACAATACTATGCATCTTCTCTTTTTTCTTGGGATCCTTTAGTCTAGATATATAATTTCCAATAGATCTTGGTAACCCGAGCATGATAATGATCTTTGATGTGGGTATTATGTTTAATGGATCAAAGATTGGTAATGGAGCCCTTGTTGAAGTTGTGCCTCTTTTCAAATGGCTTGTCTATCCAATGTTGTCATTGTGACCAATAAAGGGGGAACGTTTGTCACAATATCAAGTAGAGGGGAAACATTTACTTGAGTTGTATATTGAGCTTGACTAGAAATGGGCAGAATAGACACTTGGGGACTCTATGTGGAAGTTCTTGGAGCTAACTGCGTAGATTACACTTTAGTCTCTTAAAGATATTTTTTAGAGAAGTAGTGGTTAAAGCCTCAACTTTGGGGACCAAGAGAGGAGTGTCAAGTGGAGCTAGGATGTTACAATTGATTGTTCAATTCTTGTCAGATGTGGATTATCCAAAATTTCAACTTATGTAGAAGAAGAGGGAATTTAAACAAGAGGTGGAACAAGGGAATGTGTTACCTCTTGAATTAGAATTCTCCTTTGAGAAATTTTTGGAGGAGGATGACTTTGTAGCACCTTCTTTTTTACTCTAGAGTTGATAACTTATAGCATGAACCAATGTAATAAATAATAAACAAATCATAAAAAAATTGTATAAATTAAATAAATAAAAAATGTAGAATTAAATAAACTCTTTGAATACAACAATGAAATCTTTATTAAATTACTACAACAGCTCATTCTCATAGTCGTGAGGCCCTAGGAAACAAATCTACTCATAAACTAGCTTATTTGTTATGCTTCCTTATTGTCCTCCATGTTTAATGTTCTTTTATAAATGATGATGTTTTTTCAACTTCTTCAAACAATTCATCTTTTTTGGTCAATTTTTAACACCATTAAAAGTATTTTATCTATTATTACAAATAATCCAAGTCATGTGCCTATGTTAATAGTCACCTAGATGAAAACAAGTGTCTCATCTTGAGACTCTTAAATGAACGACCCTATTTAATCAAGTGTCTAAAAATTTTGTTCCATTATAATGTATTTGAGGCATGCTACCTTCTCCTAATCTCAACTTGTCACTAGATCTCATTTGTCCTCTAACTAGTCTCAGCCAATTTATCGGGCATCCCTAATCCTCTAACTAATATCCAATTTATTGGACATCCCTTATCCTCTACATGGTCTCGACCTATTTGTCCTCTAACTAGTCTCCAATTTACCAGACATCCCTAATCCTCTACCTAGTTTCCAATTTACTAGACATCTCTTATCCTCTACCTAGTCTCGACCCATTTGTCAGACATCCTATATCCTCTAACTAGTCTCAACCCATTTTCTGAACATCCCTTACCTTATAATGTAACTTCTACCATCATCTTCTCATGTCGGATCTTCTACAACTAACTACTACCTACAAATGCATGTTATAATTTTACAAAACTGTAAAGATTATGTTTTGTTTGGCCCTCTTTTACTCTATTCACCATCATCGCTCTCCAACCGTTGTACCATTGCATGAAAAATTCTAACCCAGCTGGGATAGGTCCAAGTGTTTCTGATCCAAAATGCATTTTTAGATTCTTATGTTATCAAAAAGAAAAAAATTACTCCCATAATTTTCAGTACTTGAATTAATTGATTTTATTCAAATTTAATCCACCTATTGATTGTAATTGTTTCTTATTGCTTCTATATTCATCAATAAATCATTTAAAATTGATTATAATCTTATTATACCTATTTGTTCTTTGTAATCTGTTGAAGCCTTTCTATGTCTAATGAAACTTTTTTGCCTCAACTTGCTTAATTATCACAATACTCTCCAACTCATCTATCTTAGCCTTGTTCCTTGTTTTATTATACTACATCTTTGAAGCTTCTATGCTTTTACCTTCAACCACCTGTTCTATCTTAGCAGGGCTGGGACACTACAATTGATTGTTCAATGCTTTTCAGATGTGGATTATCCAAAATTTCAACTTATGTAGAAGAAGAGGGAATTTAAACAAGAGGTGTAACAAGGGAATGTGTTACCTCTTGAATTATAATTCTCCTTTGAGAAATTTTTGGAGGAGGAAGACTTTGTAGCAACTTCTTTTTGACTCTAAAGTTGATAACTCATAGCATGAACCAATGCAATAAATAATAAACAAATCATAAGAAATTATATAAATTAAATAAATAAAAAATGTAGAATTAAATAAACTCTTTGAATACAACAATGAAATATTTATTAAATTACTACAACAGCTCATTCCCATGGCTGAGAGGCCGTAGGAAACAAATCTACTCATACACTAGCTTATTCGTTACGCTTCCTTATTGTCCTCCATGTTTAATGTTCTTTTATAAATGATGATGTTTTTTCAACTTCTTCAAACAATTCATCTTCTTGGTCAATTTTTAACACCATTAAAAGTATTTTATCTATTATTACAAGTAATCCAAGTCATGTGCCTATGTTAACAGTCACCCAGATGAAAACAAGTGTCTCGTCTTGAGACTCTTAAATGAACAGCCCTATTTAATCAAGTGTCTAAAAATTTTGTTCCATCATAATGTATTTGAGGCATGATACCTTCTCCTAATATCGACCTATCACTGGATCTCATTTGTCCTCTAACTAATCTTAGCCAATTTACCAAACATCCCTAATCCTCTACCTAATCTCCAATTTATCGGACATCCCTTATCCTCTACCTAGTCTCGACCCATTTGTCTTCTAACTAGTCTCTAATTTACCAGACATCCCTAATCCTCTACCTATTCTCCAATTTACTAGACATCCCTTATCCTCTACCTGGTCTCGACCCATTTTTCAAACATCCTATATCCTCTAACTAGTCTCAACCCATTTTCTAAACATCCCTTACCTTCTAATGTAACTTTTACCATCATCTTCTCATGTTGGATCTTCTACAACTAACTACTACCTACACATGCATGTTATAATTTTACAAAACTGTAAAGACTTTGTTTTGTTTGGACCTCTTTTAATCTATTCACCATCATCGCTCTCCAACTATTGTACCATTGCATGGAAAATTCTAACCCAGTTGGGATAGGTCTAGGTGTTTCTAATCCAAAATGCATTTTTAGATTCTTATGTTATCAAAAAGAAAAAATTTACTCCCGTGGTTTTCAGTACTTGAATTAATTGATTCTATTCAAATTCAATCCACCTATTGATTGTAATTGCTTCTTTATTGCTTCTATATTCATCAATAAATCATTTAAAACTGATTATAATATTCTTATACCTATTTGTTCTTTTTAATCCATTGAATCCTTTCTATGTCTAATGAAACTTTTTTGCCTCAACTTGCTTAATTCTCACAATACTCTCCAACTCATCTATCTTAGCCTTGTTCCTTGTTGTATTATACTACATCTCTAAAGCTTCTATGCTTTTACCTTCAACCACCTGTAATGGAATGAGGTTGTACATTATACACAGGTTCTCAAACAATAGTGGTAACTTTATTACTATCACATCCTTCTTTTGATCCTCAACTTGAATTCCATGTGTCATGTTTGATTCAAAATCACAGCCTCTTCCTCTACGTCTGTCGCATGCTTTGAGCCAGCCATTCAGTTTCTTGATTGTAATGCTGCCTTCCATTCATTTTCCCAACTGCTCTTCCACATTCAAATATTAATAATTGATTTGCATTCCCGATGGACAGAACATATGCATAAACTGCATGTGTCTCTCATCTCTTCAATTTCTTTGCATGTTAATTTGGTATCTTGAGCCACTTCACTTATTCATGCTATATGCTACCCTCAAAATATTCCTTTTCAAGAATAAGCATCTCTGTCTCACTTTGAATTTATTCTCATTGTGCAAATTTATCTTGTTTAAATCACCTACAAATCATCACTGAGAGAATTCATAACCTTCTCAATATATTGAGCAATCTCTTAGGTGTAAAGAACTTGATTGATTTGGGATTGAATCATCCTCTGAACATAATCTCCTCTAAATGCAATATGGGTGGATACAAGGCCATGTCAATGGCATCCCAAAGATCAACATGGATAAAAAGGAACACTGAAATAGAGGCTATCTGTGAACTTTTGGATGAGTTCGAGCAAGTTGTTGACACTGTTATGCATCAGGTTATGTAAATTACTCACACCATGTTAGATTGTAAGCATCAACTTGGTAATACATTGAATGAGGTAATCTTAGAGTTCGCTAAAGCTAAAAAATCCAAGGCAATAATGACATATCAAATGGTTACACCTTCTTCAATGGATTTAGTGTTGAAGGAATCTTTGGCCTCAAGAGATGCAGTGATGGCCAAGATGACCAACTGGTAGAATGACATGTTATACAATACACTTATTGAAATCAAAATGCAGTGTCACATAGATAGAATGGATAAGCTCATGCTAGAGATTTAATGCAAAGTGTCATAGAGTAGAGCCATCATCCTCATCTCTAAGGATGATGATATCCAGTATCTAATACAATATCAAGCCCCTCTATGCATTATGCATTTTTTGGTGTGAGAAGCTCTTAGTGATTGAAAAATATTCAAGCATGACTTGGCCCATTTGACCAATTCTATTTCTGAAATCAAGGAGCTATAGTTTGTCCCACCTAACTAGCTTCAGAAGGAAATATAGACAAGGAAAGTCACTCAAGTTGTGCAACCAGCTACACAACATCAACAAATGTTATGGCATATTCAAATATAATTGCGACCTCTTTGACAATAATTCTAGCACATCCATCATCATCTTTTGCTTCAGTATCTGAAACTTCTCTAGCTACGAATTCCACATCACAGCACCCTCTCCCTTCTTAGTATATGCCTCCACCCTCCACATAGGTATGGTGCTCACCAATTTCAAAAAAAAAATCAAGCTGCTCAATTTGGTACAAAGGAAGGCATAAACATTAGGAGCAGGGCTAGGAAGGTTGAAAACCCACAAGGGCAGCCTCCTAGTTATACCAATTTATTGGAAACTTACAAGGATCATTAATTGGTGTGTTGGTTATTTGAAAACTTGAAAGAGTGGTTAAGTAGTGTGAAAGAGGTGAAAACTGGTAAATAACACCTTGAATGATTACTTTAAGTAATTTTTCTAGTCTAACCCTTCTCTTTAGACAACTCCACCAGCTCTAACATTCGTCGCACTTCATGTGACTTTGTCTCTAGACAAGACAACGATTTAAGTTTGGGAAAGTGTTAGTGGTATAATAGGGATATAAAATTACAAAGTATATCTATATGACACATGTGTAATTTTCATTATTTTATACAGTGGATACTTTTTGTATGTATCTAGCACCTAAATGTCATCAACAATCTGTAGAATGTGAAGAGTTTCTCTTTTATTTGTTGTGAAAGGCTGACATATGAAGCGACAGAGCCTTTATAAGCTCTATATATAATGGTCACTTGTATTTTAAAACGGTTATGAAATATAAAAATCAATATATATATATATATATATATATATATATATATATATATATTTGATAATGGTTCTTATTTATGTCTACATTTGTTACTTTGCATAGTTGCGCTTTGTTTTCTTGTAATTTGTTAATCACTTGAAGTACTAAATGTTTTGGTTAAATTAAGGCTATGAATCATGTTAATTCCTATACAATCCTACACATAGTTTAATATTATTTTTTTGTAGTTTCCTTGAGTATCTTATGTATTACGATTCACACAAATAGTCCCAATTACCATGTTTTGATAGGTTTTCCAGGAACCTTTCTAACACTTCTTCCTTAAGTATGCATCTTTACTAGGAGAATCATCATATGCTTCAAATGTCTCTAGACTCTCCTCGGCTTCCTATCATTTTTCTTACCAGGGAGGTGAGGTTATAATATCTACAGTGTGCATCTTTATCGTAACATCATCATTTTTAGCATATATGTATACCCAGTCATGGGGGTGTGGATGATTATTGTAAATGATTGACACCCTCCCTCCTAAAAACTTAATGTGTGATTTCACATTGCCCCTAGGATCCCATGGTATTAGATCATGGCCATCCAAATTAAAGGAAGAAATGGGGATGGTTGTTGTATGTAATTTAATCCATAACTTGAAATTTTTCCTACCTAATTTGTATAGTTTTAGGGGACATGGATCTTGTTTATTATCCTTACACACTCCACTTCTATGGTGAATCTGGTAGGAAATTGTTAGGTGTGGACCTTGAATGTCTTCTAGGATCAGAGGTTAAAATTTTGATGTTATTTCAATCAGGTGTGGATCCCATTCTTTGAATCCCTCATGTCATGGGGGGTTGCAAGGGGGGGTTTGGGGGTAGTGCCCCAAAAACTAGAATTTTTATTAAAATTGCCTTGTTAAATTGTAATTATGTAGTTAATCTAGGATATTGATTAAAGGTTTTTAGATCTGACATTAGAGGTTATGTTTAGGTTTTTTTCACCCTAAAATGTATTGATATATGGCTAAGATGTATGATTATGATTAATGATGAAATATTGTACACAGAGAAGAGGAAAAAAAGTTAGAGAGGTGTAACAGGGTTTGTTACAGGATCTTGTTTCTCCCTTGTATTGTTGGAAATAATATACTGAACAAGTTTGGTGGATGTAGCCCATCTTGGGTGAACCACGTTAAATTTAGTGTCTCTTAATATGTGCATGTTTATGTTTATTTTCAGAAGTTTTGATTAATTTTTTTAATAGTTTCTCTTGTATGTGATTTAGGGATAGATCTGGGTTTTAATTTATCCTAACAGAAATCTCTTGTTTGGTCAGTTTTTCTAGAATAAACCTAGGAAACCTAAGGGAAGATACCGAAACTCCTTCAATTCTAATTATACTATAATATTTGTAGTACCAATAAGCTCCCATGCTTATGATTTATTTTATGATTTCCTCAAAAATCCTTGGCATTGGTACTTCATTAATGTCTTGGTATTGTAGTGGATAACAATAGTCACAAATTTCCTTGATAAAAGTTTTGACTTGTGTGCATACAACTTGGAAAATTGGAAGTGAAAAATATACCTAGAGATAGGAGGCCATGTGGAATCTTGTCAATTATGATATTAGCACATGTGGCATCCACTAGGTATGACATAATGTATAAATTACATCCATCCCTGACTCTGATGACACATTGTCTTAATTTGAATGAAATGATCTCCACTAGGGCAGGGACTTGTTTGTCATTGATGTTCATGGACAATAGGGGAACCCAAAGCTTATTGACATGAGAAATATCATAAGCTTCATACAATTTGATCTTTAGGACCATACCAATATGGACATTGGCCCTGAATAGCCTTATTTGGGTATTGTTGATGTCGTCCATGTTTACCCAACATTCAGGATCTTCCAGTCAATTCTTTAAAATCTCTCTCAAATTAAGGCTATTGAACCAACCTAAAACAACTATTTGGTTATATTTTATTGTGGGTTGAAGCAGTTAATAGTATCATTTTATGTCCATGCCAACCAATAATGTTATTTGATGTTTCTTCTTCAAAGATAGGACCATGTTTTAGATTATGGTAAAAACAGGTTTTGAAGGGGCCCCGAAACCCTATACAAATCATGAAAGATAAACATTACAAACCACCAAAAGAGGCAAAACACTGAAAGACAGTACCTAAACCAAGTTTTTCACGGACCTGAAACCAACAAGATTAACCAGATGAAACTCCCCAGGTTTTACAAGGACCTGAAACCTAAACAAAACCAGGCAAACAACCTGAAACCCTCACCAAAACAGTAGAGGTAGAACCGCCTTGCCCATCTATTATTGAGCGAGGCTCCTCCACAGCTTAAGGTTTTCATAAATCCCAAAACAGGGCACCATGGCACAAACACCAATCACCGAGGAAACATAGTTTCCCTGAAACAAACACAAATACTTCGCTGACCAAATCTGGACGGCCGTCCTACTCAAGGTAGAAATCCAACCCAGGTCCCATCCAGAATGCATCAAAATGAATCAAAGTGAAAAACACACAAAATGAAAGATCTCACCATGAAGCGTTGCGTATAAAACACTGCCCAGAAAGGACAGCACCACCAACAGAGATACTCCACCCGGAACCAACACCACCACCGCCCCTTCCTCCACCCAAGAGACTACAAAGATCTCCCCCTTCTCCCAAGGGGAAATGCCGCCATGGCATGCTCAAATCTCCAAAAAAAACATGATCCGCTCAGTACTGGATAGAGGTCAACGCGGCAGCTGTAAGTCAAAAAACCAGCGTGAAGACTCCAAACCGTGCCGTAATACAAAGGTCGTTCAGAACCGCGCCCCAACGTCCAAGATCTTGGACTCCAACAAGCATGGGGGAAGCCACAGAGGGGAGGGTTTCAGGGCCGCGAATGCGTCTACGCTCCCTTCCCCCGCGCTCGTTCTGATATAGCTTGGTATATATTTTTAGAAAAAAACATTGTAGAAAAAGTCCTCATAGGGAAATACCTCAAGTTTGGTAACTATATGATGAAGTCTTGCCTTTATTAGAGCCATTGGATCATCTGAATATTAAACATATACAAAGGAAGGTATATCTTCTTCTTTAATTAGTTGCATTCTTTGTGAAAAATGGCATTGTGATGTTTGAAACCTAGGCTCAACGCATCTTTAACAAATACGGTGTCAGTGAAAATTTGTGGTGTGTCAAAAGATGAGATAATAAGCCATTACTTTTCATCCAATATTTCTTGCTACTTAGTAGCTCTAAAATTTATTTCCAAGATGATCAAGTTAACTTTTGAAATTTTGTGTGATTTCTAGAAGGAATTTAGTCTCTGACAATCTCTTTAGTTGTGAACTTTAAGAAATGAAATTGACTTTCTTTTACTTCTCACTTTAAATCTCGAGATGATAAATTAAATTTTGTTGTATGTGTGTATTAAATATGAAATATGGAATTTTTTGTTTAGTTAAATGACTTTTTCCCAATTTATTTTAATTTTTTCTTAGTTTCATAGCTTTATATAAGAATAACCCCAAACCATCCATGTGTTTTAATCACATTGTGTGTATAGGCTTTATATCACTTCTTGTTATCCTCATAGATTATGTAATTATATTTTTATGCTTAGTCAAAGTGTGACCATTTATGTGTTAGCCAAGTGGCACCTTTTATTTGGTTCTAATACTTTTAGTCCTCATATTTATCAATGGACTTCCTTAGTCTTGAATTATTATGAGGTTCGTTGAAACTACACATGTTTCCTTTTGTGACTGGATCACCTTCTCACAACCATTAGGGCCTTGTGAAGTTATTTTAAATTATAAGGTACATGGTGAATAAAATAGTGACACTTGGTATGTTGCCATTGCTTTATAATTATGTTATTTTGAGAGGCTTCTTGGAGTTTTTTTTAATGTGTGAGCAATCCGTCATCACGAGTCTACAAAAATGTGATGCATGGTCCCTCTTGGTTGGCTCACTATTATGAAGTTCCTGGAATATGGTCTAATCCATCGAAGATGAATTATACATGAAGTATGAGGTTGTGAGACCATGAGGTGCTACAAGGATGTGAAGATATGAGGTGATAGCTTGTGGCATTGTGAACATGATATGTGTTATCCTTCAAAGAACTTGTAAAAAGTCAAAAACCTATCATGATGAGGTGATAGCATTGTGAGGTGCATAGCACATAAAATTATGACACTTGGAACCTTTTGGTAGGTTCACAATTAAGCAATATTTTAATGTAGTGTGTATAAGTGTGAAGACTATGTAGTGCATGAGAAAAACTTGTGTGCCAATGTAAATATAAATCAGTGTCAAAGATGCATTCTCGATGAGTAAAGTAGCAATCAATATTGTGAAAGAACATGTAAAAGCCAAGAATTTTTTTTATAGGGCCTTTCTCGTAATGAATGTTAGTTTATGTAAGGCCCCATTTTACATAGTGTTTATCTTTGAAAAAGATGACTATGAAATTATGACTTGTATGTTCTTATTATTGAATTATGTTGTTAATTCATGTCCAGTTGAAGCATGCAAATATTTTTATAAAGTCTCTCATGTGTTGGAAACCATGAGAAATACCTATCATCAATCTCATTTTGGATTGCTTACTTATGAAAGTGTAATGCTTATGTTTCCTTCATATAAATGTTGCTTTATGAACTGTGATTATGTATATGAAATATGGTGACTTAAATAATGTTTGAATCATTCATCCTAAGCTTTTGATTTAGAAATTGAAAATTTTTAAGGTGATGAAAAACCCTATAGTGAAAATGTCAGTATCTATTGACATGTTGATTCTTGATATTGACAGATTGCCTTATTTGACTAAATTTTGTAGCCTCGGCTATTAGGTTAGAGGAATTTGATGTGTCCATCGATTGTGCAAGAACATGAAAAGGGTCAATGAAGGAATGAGACTAAGTTAAGCATGACTATATCACTAATCAATTTTATCCTTAAACCCTTCTAAAATTCATGTTAAGTGATCAGTTGCCTAATCAACCACTTTTTTGACATAGTGTATGATTAGGTGGCCAACCTTTAAGCTTAACTGTTGAAACTTGTTGTCTCTTGGCCTTTAGATCTTGCAGCCAATGTCTAAATTATCTAGTGTCCCATTGATTGATCTTCAATGATTATTTTAGACCTGAATCAATTGGGGAAAAATGTAAGTCTGTGAAGCAACCATAAAATCCTGCAAGAGTTGTCATGCACCTTAATTCAAAATGGAAAAGAACTTTCCTTAATGAAGCATGGACTGAAAAGTAAAGAGTGGTTGCCTAATCCTAAGATGTGTGTGTGTGTGTGTGTGTGTGTGTGTGTGTGTGTGTGTGTGTGTGTGTGTGTGTGTGTGTAGGATTCAAACTCCCTTAGCCTAGGAATTTTTAAAAAATCAGAAGAAAAATAGACTGAGTAAAGAAGTAGTAGATAGGAAGAGCTAGTTAGAAGAGTTGAGCCTTAGACTACTAAAGGATAGTGCCCATGTGGCCTTGAACTTGATATGTGGGCTTTCTATTAACCTATGTTTTCAATTGTTTCCTTAAAATGAAATGATTATGTTCTTGTTTGATCTTTTGATTTCAGTAGAATAAGACCACTTGGTTTATTCTGCCTTCTTTATTGACTTATATATGGTTGAGAATTGGCCACCATGTTGTGATTATCCATTTAAGACCTTGGAGAGGTTGATCCTCCTTATTTGTATGAGTTTCTTCTATCCTTGTGTGTGTATTTCTATATGATATTGTGACACTGAGTGAAAGTGGTATTTGAGTAGTGTATTCATGTTGGTATCATATCAAAGTCCTCATGTGTTGGGCATAGTGGAAGGTTGTTTGATCCTCTCATGAAGGTCCTAATAATAATGTGTCAAAGTCATCTTGTGTTGGGCATGGTGGAAGGTTGCTTGACCCTTAATTGGATGTCATAGTAGTATCAGTTGAAGTCCACCTATGTTGGTCATGGTGGTAGGTTGTTTAACTCTCCCATGACCATTGGTAGGAACAAATAGAGTGAGACATCCTCTTGTTACTCTAATATTTTGGTGGGCCTTATTATGATATAAGAAATTATATGATAGTTTTATATTTATGAATGTTTAGCTTCACTTGCATGATTTTTTACTTTGTATTTGAGACTAAAAATTTCTTTGGGTAAGAATCAAGAATAGGACTATAAGTGGTGCATGGCCTCTCCCTTGTATCAAAATACCCTTGCTTAAATATCCACCCTTGTCTTCACCAAGTAATGTAAACATGCTCAAAGTTGGGACTCTCAAGCTCGGGGGTGTCTAGAGCAGTATATTGATGATGACAAAAGGTTGGGTGGTGAACCTTCCTTTTTATGGCCAACAGATGCTTGGGAGCAAATGATTAGCATCGTTAAATACTGACTGGTCCTTCATTATTTAATAAATTTTTAAGATGTACTCTTGCTTATGTAAATAAATGAATGAAATTTGATGTATTATTAATACTTTAGTAACCAACGTGCTTATAATAAACTTATAAAAGAAAGAGTTTGGATAACATTCCAACTATGGATTAAGATATGTGTTCTCTATTTACTAAAATTTTAGTGTTAAACTAAGTTTTACCTATTATGAATACTTGATTATGGGATCTTAGGAAAAATATTATGTGTATCCAAGGCTTTAGCCTTGTGGCACTTTTAAATAAATTGATAGATTGATTTCCTTGCTTAAATATTTATCTTGAGTGGATGTTTGTTAAGCATTGTGCCTCTCTTTATAATAAGAATATGATGAGTTAATGAACTTAAACCTGTTTAAAAATGAGTATAAATCATCTATATAATTTTTTTATTGTTATTGGGAATAACAATATAACATGCCAAATGAACTACACTTTGATGTTTTCTGGTTAAGATATTCCCTGGTGAAAGGTATTCTTGGAAATAATAGCAGTTGAGTAGGTTCTTTTTGGAACCCTCCAAAAACCAGAGCTTCAGTAATAAAATTATTTTAATACAATCTTAGCTCTATTGTTATAATTCTATCAAGGCATGAAGCCTTTAAGTTTGACTTAGGTCACCCTTACTAAGGTTTAATGATTTAATAAGGTCCTACAGACCAACCCTTTGATGTTGAGGTTTTACTTGTTAGTAAATCTCTTATTTGTTATCTCAGATTTAATGAAATGGATGAGTCTGAGGGTTATTACCCGATCAAAGGAAAGTTTGAATAAGCCAATCAATTCCTTGGTTTGTGTATCACCCTTCAAATCTTAAATAAACTTTGCTTAAAACAAAACATGCTTGAGTTTTCATTTATTGACTAAACCAATGAGATTATTGGTTTAGTCTCAAGCATATCGAGACTTAGCTTCGCATAATATCTTCTGAGGAAGGAAGACTCTATCTAGATTAAGCATTCAGCATTAATCTATATAGGAATTTATATTGCCTTAGCCAAGTCCTAACTCTCTAAGTCATCTCTGAGTTTTATTATGGCTTGAGCCTTAGTATATTTATGATTTCAACTGCACCTGGTTTTGCCTTTGTCTCAACCATAGCCATTGGGCATGTTTTCCTATGCAACATTTTACTTAAACCAATTGATGAGTTTCCTCACACAGTTTCCTTGTGTAATGTTTTGACTTAGCCAATTTTTGACTAGATATTTTTGCAACCTTTTTGCCATAGTCATTTAATTGCTTTGATTTTATTTTGGAAATTTTACCTTAGTCAATTTCACAACTTTTTTCTAAAGTGGTTCAGAGGAATCCACATGTCATCATCATATTAATCTGAGAGTGACATCCACTTGGTCTATTGTATGATCGATGTTGAGCTAGTGGGCTAGCAAGATGTTGCTACATGGCATCATCCTAGTGAATTTCAATACCAAAGATGACTGTACATGAAGCTTTTCTCTAGGCTAGTGGGCTCACAAGATGTTGTCATTTGGCATCATCCTGATGAATTGCAATCTTGAAGATGATCATACAGGAAGCTTGCCTTCAGGCTAGTGGGATTGTGAGATGTTTCCATATGGCATCATCTTGGTGATCCATGATCCTGGAGATGACCATATAGGAAGATTGTATTTGGGCCAGTAGGCTTGCAGGATGTTACCACATGGCATCATCTCGAAGACCCATGATCTCAAATATGACCATATAAGGAGCTAGCCTCTAAGATAGTGGGCTAGTGGGATGTTAACATGGTGCATCATCTCGATAACCTATAGTCTTGAAAAATTTTGTACAAAGGGAAAATCCTTCAAGCTAGTGGGATGTTGCCACATCGCATCATCTCGATAATTTGTAGTCTTAGGGCTACAGGTGAAAACATGAAATTTTTTCAGATTAGTAGGAAAGAGAGAGGATGCCCTATGGTAATAAAGGTCCTTTGGAGACTGAAGAGAAGAGAGTGTGGCCTTGGAACCCATCAAAGCAACTATGTATATTTGATTATGTTGTAATGATCAAGGTAAAATTTGATGATCGTCTTGACATCATTGTGCAATAACCTTTGGTGTGAACTCAGGAACAAGTTCTTGTGTGTTGGGATGAACATATTAATTTATTGATCTCTTAATTGTCTAGCATGCTTTCATTATGGGATTGTGATATTTGCATGGATCATGCATATGTGTATATGATTGATGTGAGTCTTTGTTTCTGCTCATGTCTTTTGGTTGATTGTTTGTAGGAAGATTATGTCATGCCTATATTTTGAGAAAAAAATGGGCATGACAGTTTGAATAGTGTGATAATGCACCAAAATGTAGCAAAATATGGCAAGATATTGCCAAAACTAGTTTTTAAAACCTAACTATCCTGCAAGCCTCATACTTGAAATTATTCATGAGATAACTACTATAGCATGTCAATATGTATTTCCAAAATGAAAAAACCATGGTATCATATTAACTAAAGTTTTTAAACACTCGTACTCATAAGACCCTAAGTATTTTTAAAGATTTATTCTTAGAAAAATGTGTCCTTATTTATTAAAAAATGGGGATATGTTGGTTACAACATAGGTAGTAACTAAGTTAAAACAAGTAATAAATAGAAATGTTGTATGATTCTCTCATGAAGTGGAGATTATACATCATTCAATTCCACCCACATCCATGACTTTTATTTATAACATATTTTTGCACACACATAAATTGGAAATCCATCAATAACACATGTCGAGAAACATATATATATATATATATATATAATCACTGTAATAAATGTTATATTTTTAAAAATAATTTTAAATAAAAATTAATTGTACCAACATTAATTCATAATTAAATTGATAAAAATATATTTATCCATATATATATATATATATATATATATATATATATATATATATATATATATATATATATATATATATAATCACTGTAATAAATGTTATATTTTTAAAAATAATTTTAAATCAAAATTAATTGTACCAACATTAATTCATAATTAAATTGATAAAAATATATTTATCCATGAGAATCAAATATCTCATAATCAATGTATCTCAAATTAGATAATTAAAGTTAATCAATGTCATGATTTGCTAAATAAATTGAATAGACAATCATAGAAAATGTCATTTTAAAATTTGAAGTTAGTTCTCTTCCTAGTGGCAAAACTCTTTCATTACATATACATTTTTAACATCCATAATTTTATTTCTTGTACATTTATGTTTATCATTGTATCATATGTTTTTACTTTTTTGAATGAGCAACCTAGTTTCCATCATATATCCCTAGTTTATCACATCTCTTATTTTGGCACACCAATGTCAAATTTTGGATCCTACTCTATAATAAGATGCAAGTTGATGGGTATATAAGTATTTAATGTTTAGGCTTCTCTCTATATGGCTATCTGAAAACCCTCTTAGTGATGTCATAATACAAAATCATTGTTGACCTTCTGAACATATATGAATCAGGACATTAGAAAAAATAAAATAAAAAAAGAAAATAAATCTAAATATCTAAATATTTCAAAAAGATATGGAAAATCTCAAAATATAAATCATAATAAAAAAAAGACATTATCAAACCATTGGCACACTCCCTACTCTAGTTTAAATCTCAAACTTTAAGGTTTCCTCATAGAAGCGTCAAATGTCCAATGGAGTTTGGTAGACTAGTATATTAGAGTAGGATTCATCTTATCTATTGTGTCACATTATTTTTCACTCAAGTAACCTAACCTCATAATGGTCATTGGCTCTGATGGGTCATAAGGAATAGAGAAAAATATGTGGGAATGTAATCAC